>JAPQRN010000006.1:521449-536605 GCA_037367275.1 Coranthus polyacanthus | reverse complement strand
CTGTCTCCGCCTCCTCTACTGTAATAACAAATCTGATTTATCGATATGTACATAGGATGTCATCCTGAACCGAGCTCAGTACGGTTTAAGTCTAGAACGTGGAGTCACTGGTGTTCTTGTCTGTATGTAAGGCGCCGTTTGAAAGGCCATACTAACGTGCTAATTAGTCTCTAAAACAGTACGCGAGATTTTTTAGTCTGTCTGAAAACGGTATATGTGAATTGCAGAGTATTTCCGGGTTAATATTACAGTATGCAAGCTCTGGACACTTGGCCAGCATAAATATCCCACAATGCAATGCAGTCGTGACAACAACGGACACTGACACAGACGCCGGTCCATAGAGGTGAGATTGGCCGGTTACCGAGGTTACGTGGCCTCGACGGTCAAGGACGCTTTCAAGAAGTGAATGTATTCACATCCTGAGCAGGTCATTCTACCGTTGACTTACACTAAAGTATGTTGAACATGAGCATAGGTATCGTGTATGTAGTAATGGTATGAGATTTCACATGGACTCTTAATGTCTAAACACTATGGATTATTCAATTCTTATTCTTATTTTATCTTTTCTACTTTCATTTACTTATGTTATTGTTCTATGGACCTCTCCGTGAGCTGCGTCCTTAATAAAGTTTTGAATTGAATATTTTACACTGGATTAATGCCAGAGATACCCGGCCACACACACCTGTCTCCACCATAGGGCACCATCCCTCTGATGATGATGGTCCTCTTAGGGAACATCCCTCCAGGGACCATGTTGGAGTACGGCACAGGCTTAAAGCACACAGCGAAGGAAAAATTAACAATTAATCTGCTCAATTAATCAGATGAACGATCGTTTCAACAGTGAAATTCACAATGAATTCTTCTGCTGTCGCTCGTCACCTGTTTCTAAATACTCATATACATACAAACTAAAAGCTAATACTTCCTAACTAGACATTTAATTCAAAAATGACATCTTTTGCAATCGTTGCAATGAAGGCAGAAATAATGACGACTCTTTCCACGTGGTTCCTGTTTAGACGTTCAACATAAAATGATTTAACACTGGGACTGCAGTGTTCATTAATCTGCCTAGAGGTTTATTATGGAACATGTTTCACTTACAGGGTTGTAGACAGGCTGTCCACCCATACCCTATAATCACATGAACAGATAGAAGTAGTGTTAGCACGAGTATGGAAATATTATGTAAACACAGACAGCACGTAAGCCTTCCATGGAAAACCCTGATGGAGGACACGTAAACACTGTGAATGTTTGACTGTACAGTATTCTCACCGGCAGGGTCGATCCTGGGAATCCTCCCTGACGCAGAAACAGAGTCATTTCAACACATTTGAGGCTTAATTTAGTATTAAACTATGAAATGAGTAACATGTGAGATAACAGTAAAATGTGGTTCATACCCCCATACCACCTCCCATGTCTCCTGGATACCCGCCCTGCAGGGAAATATAGGTTTTAAAAATGAGAAAATATATGACATGATGTTTATTCTGTGGTTAATTTGGATGAGTCAGAGTTATCTGGTTGTTTTCTCTGTTTTAAAATGATTGATCAGGGTCAGAAAATAATAAAAAATATACTTACTCCCATCCCTCCTCCCATTCCTCCTCCCATTCCTCCTCCCATTCCTCCTCCCATTCCTCCTCCCATTCCTCCTCCCATTCCTCCTGGGTATCCTCCCTGGGTATGAGTAGGAAAAAGCCCAGTTTAGCTGGAATATGTTCAATATTTTACTCTTTAACCATATTCAGAGAATACAAACACCATACCCCTGGTGGTATGCAGCCTCCTGGATATCCTCCCTGCAAAAAAGGTGAACAATAAAAGCTTTTTCTGGCTAATTATCATGACAAATAAGCATGAAGTATTTAATTTAATCCATTCAGTCAATTTAATATAATAATTTACTTACTCCCATTCCTCCTCCCATTCCTCCTCCCATTCCTCCTCCCATTCCTCCCTAAAAAGACCAAAGTTTTATCAAAGAGTTAAATAAAACAAACAACAAATCCAATTTACATACACAGCATAAAGTGAACAGAAAAAGCTCTATTTGCCTTTTATTCCATGATTTATTTAGCATCACACTGCTAAAGGTGTTTCCAATGCCACGACTTCCAGCTCTACTACAAGTAAAACTCATTTTGGTGCCGCTTGGCGTTACGATAATGAGAATTATTATTAGACACCTCTAATAATAATAATAATATCCAACAAGCAGACAACAGAACGTATTTATGGGTTTTATATTTTTAAAACCCAAAGCATGGAGCTGAAAGAGGCTGGAAAGAGGTCTCACCCCTATGACATTAATGGTCTGGATGGAAATATCTCCTGCGATCTGCATGGCACGGACGCACTGCACAGGAATACGGTGTGGGAATGTGTAGAAGTCATTCCCGTTGACTTTGACCTGCGGGAATAATGTTTAACGTGTAGTAAAGTGTTAAGCAGTTTATTCTATGTTCTGTCAGCTCTGAAACTTCTGAGAACAAGTCATCCAACTGCATCTACAACAAAACTTACAGTTCATAAAAAATACTGTTAGCATTTTATATTACAGCTACAGTTTGGTATGGTAATAGTTTGATAATAACTAGTAATAACTAGATAATAGTCTGGTTGGGGTTTTGGGTAATAACAGGGTGAAAAAGGGCTGAAACAAAGGGAAAAAATGGAGAAACCTTTAAAAAAAGGTAATAAAATTAAATTCCCTTTTGTTTCAGGGTAATGTTGTAGCCTACAATTTAGGTTCTATGTTTGATCTAACTTTGCTAAAAGGAGTTTTTTTATTTTTATTGTTTGGTACCATGCTAGCCAGATAGCGCTAGCTTCCTAGCAGCTAACTAATGCTAGCTTTATGGTAATATTACACAGAAAATTATTATTACATATCAAATATAGAATTTGTACAGTATTACCTTGGGGTACTGCCTTTTTTTTCGAGGTAATACTGTACAAATACGTTTAGATTAAACATAAAGCCTGAGCCTCCAAAGGGAATATCGTTGTTGTGCCTCATCGCTGCTTTGTTTTCAGTCCAATATCAACCAATACCAGGCCATTTCTTAGTTATTACTTTGGTAATTACACAATATTACTTAATAATTCTAGAGGGATTGCATAGTCACTTTCCCACTGGAACAGACCATCTTAGTTTGACTAATATGCAGCAACACAGCTGTATTTAGTAGAAAAACTAAGAAACCATGAGTGAAACAAACATGTGCCTAAACTAAAGGCAGTTGGACTCAATAGTACAGTTTACCAAAGAACCAGAAATCCATGAACAATCAGGTTTTCTCAGATTTCTATGTAGCTATACCTGGGGATATACACTGGGGGAAATACACAAAGTAAAGCCTGAAATCATACTCTACTACACTTTAAGTTTACTTTTAATCCTAGTCAACAGTAGTTATACGCAGCAGCGTTAGCACTGTGTTCTCAACTCTGATGTAGAAAAATGTAAAGCAACTGGTTCAAAACATCTCTCATTAGAAAGGTAACGTATCTTTTCCATTTAGGTGTTTTTTTGTATGTTTTTGTGTCATTGTCACTGGTCGACGGTGACGTTCCTCTATAATGAAACTATTACCCTATTACTAACTACCCTGTTATTACTGAAAAGTAAAGTGTGGTTGTTCAGACCTGGTATCCCTCTGAAGTGACCATGATGACCATTTCAAAGGCCTGGCCCTTACAGAAGGGCATACTTCGGATCTTGTCCTCCGACCCCCAGGATCCATTCTGACAGGAGTTGAAGACGACCTTGTCCCATCCGTCAAAGCGAGGGTTGAAGTGAAGGGCGATGTCGCTGGACTCAGACTCTCCACACAGCAGGTTAATGAAAAACCTGCCAAGAGCAACAGCAGGTGAAGCACAGACGCCAAGTGACTGATGAGTTAGTCCAGTGTGGAAAAGAAGAAAAGCAAACAGAAAAGGTGGAAAAAAAATACCTCCCTGAACAAAAAGAGAAAGATCGACAATCTGAGGTATGAGCGGTGTTTGCTTTGCTCAGCTAATGGTCTGTAAAACCTCCTCAGATATGACTATTTTGAAAAGGGGAGTAACAAATGATAAAAGCGAGCTGTGTGTTACAGGTGTTTTACAGAAACCTGCTCCACCCAGTTTAAGATTACTCAAGGCGTACCCTCGGTTTTCAAACAGCAGAAAAGTCTGCGTTCTGAAATTGAAAAAAAAACCAACCCAAACACAGTTGCAGTTCTTAGTTAAACCCATTTCATATTTTGAATCTCACCTGGTGATATCCTCAGGAACCAAGCCCTGGATGTAGATGGACACCCCTTCCCTCAGCCCTCCATAAATGGGCCCAAGATAAGGAATTGTCTGTAAAGTACGCAAAAATACTCAATTATACTGCACAAAGCAATCTCATATGTCAGACGCATCACACAACAAATCAGTTCAAATGTGGCTCTGGAGGAAACTGAGGCGTCGGCCATTTTGAAATGCTCACATTACTGACATTTTTCAAAATATAAATAAACACAACCATAAGAACCTGTATAAATGACTAATGAATGTAAACACAGAGAACAAAATATATCACATTTTAAAATGAGCAGCTTTCTTAGGCTGCATCAACACTAATACATTTTTGTTTTAACACATAACTTCTGCTACATGTGCACATAGCGTCCACGCTGCTCTGGTGTTTTAACCTCCCAAAAACAGAGACTTTTGGAAACGTTGCCGACGTTGTTTTAGTTCAGGAAGTCCAGGATTGGCGCTCGCGTGGACAAAAACAGAGACTTTTGGAAACAATAACACATTTGCCGCCTCGTGATTTAAATAAAAAAGTGATAAATTCATGTAAAGCTCTTCACATATGTTACATATTGTACCTTTAATCTGAATACTTCTTCCACCACATACTTTGTCACAATAGCAGATTTTTTAGCAGGTTAATAAACTCTAATCCTGTTGCATCGCCCTCTAAGCCATACGTTGATGAACGGCCACACCCTCAGACATGCAGCGCAGATACTCACAGGGCTGTAAATGGGCTGATAACCTGGAGGAGCAACAAACGTCATGGCAGCAGGTACAGGAACAGGAGGCTTGTCAGGAAGCGATCACTCCTGGAGGCTTCGCTTTATACAGGTGATGAGGGAGGGGCAGAGCTGGGTCACGAGCCCAGGATGCATCACTGAGTTTACTTTGGAGGGGCGCGATGCAAATTAACCTCTGACCCAGCAGAGGAGTGGCGCTGTACCACAAAGGACACGAAACCCACGTGACTGTATCCCTTCAGCATTAGTACGGCCAAATCATGTCTGGTTGTCCTTCTAAAGGAGCAGATAGGCTCATATATGGAGAGTAGTGTGCTCCTATGACATTTATGAAACTTTCTCCAGTTCGTCAGATGTAGATGCGTTTCAGATTTCACATCTGAAGTATCATCTTTTTGGGAGTCATGAAGGCATCAGTTATTTTTATTTTCACTTTCTTATTAGACATAAGTTGCACACAGGACTGTAGGAAACCGTTTAAATAAAGTAAAACCAAACATCTTCTACACAAAGATGGTGATGGTGCAGTGTGTTCTGTGGGATGAAATAATTCACTTCCTGCCTCTAAAGTGGGTGGAGTCATAAGGGTTGAGAATGTCATGTGGATGTATGAAAGTAGATTAATAAGGTCTGAATAAAATAATACTGTCTTAATATTGAGCTTGATTGTGACCCTTTGGTGTCCATTTTCAACACCCACGTGGAACAGAAACAGGAAATGACCGTCTTATTATGAACCGTCCTTAGTAAAACATGAAAATCTGGTTCATTTTTGTCAGTGTAGCACAAACGCTGAGAAGCTGAGCTTTATTTAGATTTAGATATCGTCAATGAATCACTTTAAAAAGTCTTCTAGGTCACAAGTGGTTCCTCAAATCACCACAATGGTTTCACCACGAGGGAGAGGAGACTCTGAACGTACTAATACACGTTTTATGTAGGTTTAGTGGAAGTTGTAGGAGAGACGGCGATGTAAAAAAAGTGAGTTTTTCTGGATTTGAACAGAAATGTCTGCTCTGATTTATCATTGGGTTTAATGGAGAAGTTGATGGACGACAAACAGCTTCATTTGTGTTAAATGTGGTGAACTGGTTGGTTTGAATGTTTCTCAGAGCCTCTCTCCACTCAGGAAAAAACCTAAAACTTAAACTGCGATTTCATAAAGTTTGTACTAGATATCACAATGCCGACTGACAACAATAAAGTCTTTAGTCCTGTGAACGGTTCAAAGTTTCAACCATGTTTCTATGTTAAAGTATGTCGAAGTAAAGAGGGGTTGATTTGATCATTTGCAGAACGTCTTTCCATTGGAAATGAATGTGATTTTTGCCACGTCAGAGCACATTATTCCCACTTTTTCACATGTTTTAATCTACGTTTTGTGATGGAAATAATGACAAACTTTGATTTTTTTGAATCCAGTCAAATATGAAGACATGATCTCATGTCATTAACATGACGTCATTATCCAGGCAGGTGTGTGTATGGATCATAACATATCCAGTCGATCCTGCCTCCAAAGACAAACAGGAACACAAGTAAGCCTTATCTAGTACTCCGGTAACTGTATAGAAACATAGAGTACGTACAGGACAAAGGTACCATCGTGACACAGGGGTGTTTCCTTCTGATATTTGATTTAGATAAAGAGAGAAGGAATGTTTCACTTAATAAAGTCTAAACGTAGGCGTCTAATTTAACTCAGTAAAGCCTTTTCAAGACGATCACGTTTTGCAAAGTCCGGATGCATCAACCCGATAACCAGCTGAACATATAATTAGGTTTAATTAGTGAGTTTCTAAACAGTAAATATACAGGATTATGAGATCAGTAATCAGTTCTAGGTCAGTTATAAGAACTGCTTTCGGGTTGTCGGGTTATAAAATAAACCCGTTATTCTAGAACACTCAGAACATAAAGAAATCACAGCAGCTGTAGATGCTCTATAACCGCATGACTGATCAGAAAGTTCATAATAAAATGGAGGTTTTTTACCATCTGATCCCTCAAAAGTAGTTCTTATGAATATCTTTTAAATGATCTATAAACCTTTAATAAAGTCAGTTACATCTGATAAACCTTTAATAAAGGGTTTGAATAAAGTGTCCACACATTGTTTATATGGATACAGTCTTGTATAAACCAACTAGACACTGGTTTCCACAACTAGTGGCCTCTTGCTTTTCCTTTTGGTGCTTTTTGTAAGTTTTCTGAATGCAAACTATCCACCGTACATTCTATTGAAAGACAGTTAATACACGAGTGCAGCCGCATGTTCTTCTGATGATGATTCCTCTGATGAAAAACATGTTCCTGCAGTGAACTGTCTCCAGTCTTTTAGTGACATTTATAAAAACTCTACTTAGTGAACTTAAGTAGTATTTTATACTGCATTTTCATATATTGTGTATTCAGTATAGTAATGACAAGACTGTCAAATGATTTTGTTGCGAATGTTTGATGAAGTTTACCGAGCGTTTAGCGTTAACTCACCCATCAGCCCTCATGCTTCCACAGCTCTGCCCTTTTGTCCAAATATGGTCACTTCTGGCACCAAAGATCCAAGATGGCGACAGCCAAGACTCAAACTCCGGGCTTCAAAAACCAATCAGAGACATCATGGTGGCTCCATCCATTTCTTATATATAGTCTACGGTAGCAGTTGAATTACAGTGTGGTTACAATGAGCACTTATGTAAAGAAGAGGGTGTTACATTACAAACTGAGGACAAAGCTCATACTATGTGTAGTTTTGCAACCTTCACTAAAGGTTTCAACTCAACGCAGTGAGGTGTTACCATTTGTAAATTTGATTTTAAATTCATGTAAAAGAGGGCACGTTTCTGCATGTTTGTATAAATATAAAGCGACGGTTAAACAATCGACAAAGAAAAGATCTCATTGACTGAGATTCACAAATCACAAAGATGAAAAGTGTCTACGTCTGGAGAACTGGCTCAAGGAATATCTGGACTCGATGAAAAAAGAGGCAACGTCCTATTAAAAGTTCAAACGTAGACTTGAAGGTCCCTGATCCTTGGGGTTAGGTTTTTTTTTAAATAAGCAGGTGAACCAGTAGATGATGATGGATTGTCTTTCTTTGCTACACCCAGGACGCTCCCTGAACTATGTTGAATCTAATGACTAATGACACAGATTAACAGAGACTGGTTCATCACATGAAGTACAGTCAGAAGTCTGTCGGTTGATCCAACCCTGTTACGTTTAAAAGGACTTTTAACCATTTCGAGTCAGACTGATTTGAAACTTGAGAAGCTGGTCCTCGTGCAGATGCTGCAGACGTAAAGTTTGTAGGATTCTGTGTTTGGTGACATTACTGATGGAAGAAGAAGAAAGTACAGAAACAACAACAACAACAACAACAACAACAATGGAATAAACAGAAGAAGAAAAAACAAGACATAAGAAAGAAAAAAAAAACAGAAAGAAAGAACTGAATTCTACAGTTGCTAAAACGTTTTGCTATTTTAAGTTTTGTTTGTGTGTCTTTTCATTAATAAAAAATGAGTAAACGCTGTTTGCTATTCAAATGTCATTATTTATTCAAATCTGGACAAAACCGTGGAAACTATTAATAAATGACTGTATGATATGTGGGTGAAAAATAATCTCCCTAAAAAAGAAAAGAAAGCGCGTTTCTCAGCTATATATAAATGCATTTAGTGAATTTAACAACGGATTTAAATGTATATTATATATCTGCATCTACACTTCTAACATAACACAAAACACACAGCGTCGGTACAAACAGGAACCTGTGGATAAATGAGGACACATGTTCCAGATGTCCTTAAAATAATCTGTTTATTCTGTATTGAAACACAGGGTTCAGTCAGAGGACACTCGGTCAGGTGGAAAGTCTCCATTCAGCTCCACGGCGGCGAACGCACACTTCAGTCGACAGCGAACAAAACACTGCTCTGCCTCTGACGCAGTGAGTCATGACACCAAGTACAGGATGGAGACGTTGTGGACTTTACATGTGTAAAAGATTTACTGTCGTGAAGGAGGCGTGATGAGACAGAACTGCCTGAGATCAACAAATCACACATGACTTTCTGTTTGAGAAAAATAACTGATATGCTGGATTCCTAAAAATATCTATCATAAAAACTAGCTAGCAAAAACAAAAGCTCATTTGCTCTGAATTCAAACTGGGCGTTTACTTTAGGATTTCACAAACATGTCACATGACGTGTTCATGTCTGACAACGTGGCATGGATAGTCTAAAGCCCTAAAGAAAAATAAATATATGTATCTATGATTTATGTAAAATAAGTCTTTTCATCAAAAGGCGTCTTAGCAGCCTAGTCCTTACTCAGTTATACACTTGACACTTTGGCCAAAATGTATACATTAAATACATTCATTACTTATTTTAATGCACTGACTATGGGTGCATCAAGTGTCATAAAACAGACTGTTGGCCAGAAATACAGACGGGCTAAAACGGTCGTCTTCAGAAGATTCGATCTGCATATAAATAAATAACCTTGGCATCCTCCTATACAGTATGTGTAAGTCATCACTATCTTATATGGCACAGAGACACCAGTGGAGATAGGGAGCACATACATCCAGGGACGCACCGTAAGACTTCAGAGTGCAAAGTGGGTTCATCTTTACAGCAGATTTACACTGGTGTACATCACGTTTGGCAGATGATACTCTTGTCTAAGTTATCTTGGCAGGTCGGCCCTGCGAGAGTTTCCATATACGATCACTGGTTTGAAGACAATTTATAGTGTTAAGAGAGGAAGAAAAGGAGTGAGAGGGGCTGAAAATGTTCACTGCTCCCTGTGTTCTGCTCTCAAACACACTCTCAGTAAAACACCAGAAATTGGAAATTAAATATCAGATGGCAGCAGCCACATACAAAACCGTACAAACAATATAAATAAAACCTATCCACTCAATCTCAAACAAAAGCTAAAAATCTAAACTATGTGTTTGCAAAGCAGTGACGTTGCTATAGGCACTAGAACGTTTACAGCAGCAGCGACTGAAAGAGCCCGTTGTGTACAGACGCAACTGATATGCAAGGCAGTCTATGTATATTTTACACAAAAGGCCATGTAGTGTATTCGTGTGGAATAAAAAGGCCCCTGTGTCTTTTCATGCCTCTTCTGCTTTTTCCTCAAATCTATTCCGTCAACATTCTGCTGCAGGTGGTACGATAGTGCAGTCAAAGTGTGCATAGCTTCAACAGAGGAGAGAAATGTGCAGGACAAAAGTTAAGACACACACACATGTTTGAGCTGTACATTTCTAATCTTTCCTCTCTCTCTCTCTCCTCCTCTCCTTCTCTCTCAGTCGCACTTTGTCACGATGTGGGAGGTTATCCGAGCTGATCCTCATACTGCTTCCTGAAGCAGTCTCCGGCGGGGAAGAAGTCCCAGCATCGCTCCTGGTACATCTTCCACACGTATGACTCCTGAAAGACAGACGTCGAAATGTCAGGGACATTTCTTTTAAACGGAAATCTAAAGAAACACTGATTCTTTGAAACATATAAGACACTTATCGCATCTCCTCAAATAAAAACTGGGAGTTTTAATTTGAAACAGTTAAGGAAGTGTTGAGTTTGTATTAAATACAATGCAGTCATTTTAACATTGCAAACAGGAGCCGATCAAAATGAGGTTTTTTGCTCTAAATATGACCTTTTCTTCTTATTAATCAGAGGAAATTAGAAATAAAAGCCTGACTTTAATACAAGCCTCCTTCAAACAAAGGCCTGGTACCTTCTGCAGCTGAGGTAAATAAAGACCTGGACATTATCTGAGGAAATACGGTAACTCAAATAAAAAATGAGTGAAGAACAGGAGAACAACACTGAGAAGGAAGGTTTGGTCGCAAAATGAAAAGCAACATCAGTTGTATGGAATTGTTTCGACAGTAGAAAGGATGACAGGCACTTGGTCCACAGTGCCTTCCTGGTGCGTCAAGAGTTCATTAGACATGTTTCCTTTTATTTCCTGTGAAATCTTATACAGAAATGAAGTTTAAGAAAGGGTTTCTATCAGATGCAGTCTTCTACAAAACCATACCAATCACTCTAGAGTTCATCGAGACGTGATGAAAATGCCTTTATTTGTGGAAGCATCCACACATCTATAAGACATTATTGATTATTGATTGAATTGAAACTTTTGAAGTAGGTTCTTATAAAAGAGGTGCTGCTGATGCAAAGGCAGTGAATGCGTCGTTGAACTGACTGTTCTTGTTTCCAGTATCATATTTTATACATTTATGAAGGAACTAAATACCAGAAAGGCCTCATTATTTATCTTACATAACATAAACATCTACTGACCTGTCCTGTGTGTTCTGTTTCATCTTTATTGATTAGATACATCAGGAAGAACCTGAAAGAGAAGAGGGAATTACAGGGACAATACTGAGAACAATCATGCACAATAACAACAACAAGGCTTGTTTGGTGCAATTTCTAACCAACAACTGCATTCTGACATTATTCTCAGTGAGACTTTTCATTGACAAGAGAGAGACGAGTTTATAGATGAAGGATTCCATGTTTGAAGAGTAAAAATCAGTTGTTCACTACACTTAATTATTTGTAAAATGACCAAAGGACATGGTTTTAAGGTAGTCTGGAACCTCTGAAGACAAAGCGGCGGAACAAGAGCCCGGTTACTCTACGTACATGTAGTTGGCTAAGTTGTGTTCCTCCAAGGTGTGTGTCTCGAAGCCGTGCGGCGTCGTGTCAAAGTAGTCGCTTCCGATTCCACAGATGAAGCACTTTGTCTGGAGGGGAGAAACGACAGCTCGGATTAAACACGACGCTGCTTCCTAACTGAACGAGAAGTGAAGGTGGATTCAACTAAGAGACAGATCCCGCTGAGACTCATTACCTCCATGTCCTCCCGGACCTGCTCCTGCTGGTCTCTCAGCTCTCCGAAGGCGTCAATGATCAGACCTGTCAGACAGACAGCGTGTCTTTATTTGATGAAGAGGTGAAGGGGTTTTTAGTTTTTTTGCGCAGGGTGAGGATTTAAACCTAAAAGGCTTTTTTGACCTGACAGTTTTTGCTCCACTCAGACCCCGAAAAACACTGTACGACAGCATTTTTTACAGCATTTTAACACATTGAGCATTAAACCTGGCAACCCGTTCTGTTTTTGGATGTAAAGCAGCCCATACGAGGATTGGTTTCACAGAATAATGAGATGATCCTGGCGAATGTTTTTGCAGAGTTGTGTTCATCCAGTTTCCATCATCTGCTCTTAGATATCAGACTGTTGGGATCAGGTGAAGTCTTCAAACCCACATTGTTCTGATTATGAATTGTATTTTATATTTTGTGATTTGTTTCTGGACTGTCTGGTTTCTATGAGCAGCCATCGTACTCGTTACTTATCATGGATTTTAAGATGTATCTATAGTTTATGTTGTGAACTGCTACTCTTCTTTTTACGCGGTGAATTGTTTCTTTTATTGTGTGTTTTTATCTTGAAAGCACTTCGTAACCTCGTTTTGAAAAATAAAGCGTTTCATACTTTAATTATTTGAGGATTACTCTAGTCTGTTTTCCTGACCGTGGGCTAAGCTTCTCTGTCTGAACAGCCACCGTCCAGTCCTACGTTAACAATCCTAACTAAAGT
Source organism: Coranthus polyacanthus (assembly GCA_037367275.1). NCBI lineage: Eukaryota > Metazoa > Chordata > Actinopteri > Kurtiformes > Apogonidae > Coranthus > Coranthus polyacanthus. The sequence goes on along the minus strand of JAPQRN010000006.1, from coordinate 523,904 downwards.
GATAAAAACTGACTGAAAAATAACATATTGTGTGTATTTTAATTTGAGGATGTCTGACTTGTGATTTTCCATTATTTTATGACATTATAGGAACTAAATGATCATGATTTTTTCTTATTTGTTAACAACGGTGTGCTAAGCTGGCTAACATTACTTACATTAATGTTTATTAATTAATGTTATTACATTAATGGTTTACCTTGGAGAAAACGGATTAAATTAACGTTATACAGTGAATGCAGCCCTCAAATAAATGCTAACAAATCAAAGTCCTTTCTGTCTACTTCCATCTGATATTTCTGAACTATTATTTCAGAAACTTGGCATTATTTCCTTTGGAATATCTCATAGATTGATACACAGGATGTTAAAGCTCTGATACGAGTGAGAAAAGGGGGTGGGACTTAGCAAAGGGTCAGACGCAGCTTTGTTGAATTCAGAGGAAGATCCAGTTGCTTTCAAAAACCCACGTATGTTTGAGAAAATAACCACTTGGATACAGTACTTCATAGGAGCGTTCATACCCTGGATGATAGCCAGCAGAATGACAATGACAAAGAAGAAGAAGGTGATGTCAAAGACTACACGGTAGAGCTCATATTCATCGCCGGCAGGGTCCTCGATTTCATCTCCAATGCCACCACCAGCACGCACGCCAACGTACATGTGGAACAGGTAACACTGCACAAGGTGTAAGGAAAGAGAAACGATTACACACCAGAAAAATCCAGTCGAGGTAAAGTGGATGTCTCCTAAACCCAGCTCCATGACTCTACTCACAGTCATCATGTCATCACACTTCATGTCCGGTTCGTCCTCATCTTCACTCATGTTGTAGAACTTGCGGAAGAAGTTGAAGGCCACTACGGTGTAGAGGTACACCACTACAGCCAGCAAACCCACTGTCATCACCAGCTGTGGGAAACAGACGGACACGTTCCAAAACACACGGATTAGGGTAGTTCCAAATGTGCAGAAAAACTAAAGCATCGTGACGGAAGAAATGCACTGACCTGTTTGCCGTTGTGAGTAACAGAAGACAGGATGGTGCGCAGGGTTTTGACACCCATGGCGATGTCCAGAAGATGACAGGCAAAGAAGAAGTTGTTGTAGTGTCCGAGCAGAGACATTAACATGTACCAAACCAGATAGAGGAAGGTCTACAAGGTAAAAGGTAAAGAGTGTCAGTAACACCACATTCAAAACATCATCTTAACTGTACCATAAACTGCTTCAATTACTCACATTGTCTGTGAACACAACACCAAACTTCCATATCTGGTACTTGATGTCAATAGATGTTATCCTAGAGAGAGAAGAACATGTTTATTCTGCGACAGTTTCTACTTGTCAATAAAATAGTGTACGTTAAGGACTGTCCAGTACACACCAGCTGAACATCGAGGTATCGGGTTCAGGCTTCTTTTCATGCGTCATGGCACTGACGTCTAGAGAAGCCAAGTCCATACCGAGCAACTCTGCAATCCTCTCTCTGCCATAGATGTCGCCATATTTATCCAGAACCTGGATATCACACATATTACAGATTACACACATCATTTCACTGCAGACTTCTGCAAAAACATGGCTTCAACAAAGCTGTGTGAAAAACTCACCTTTCTCTTTACAAACTTGTCCCAGTAGTTATTGGGGAAAGTGCTGCATTCACAGAGGAAAACACACATGGTTAATCTCTGGATTTTTTATAGTGTATAGTACACACTAAAACCTGACAAGAGCTGCAGAACGACGGTGTGTTTTCAGATTCCCCTGGGTGGGGGGTAATAATAATGCTCTTGGGATTAATACAGTGGAGACTGGTTCACCATCTGCCTCTCACAAAGTTCTCCTATCGTCCTTTAAACATCAATGTGAGGGTGAACAGGGTGTAAACAGGGTTCTTACGGCGTGTTAAGTACGAGTCTGTCCCATTGGCCTTTGATGTCGTCGTCCTCAGGCTGCTCAGTAACATAGAGGCCATCGAACTCCAGCTTTCTGGCGAGCTCCTTCTCTCTCTTGAAGATAACCAGAGGGACCTGGACAGTTGGGAGGGGAAGCAGCAGATGAACTACGTTAAAAACCTGCAGGCAGAGACTAAAATGTCCGTGGAGCAAAGCAGAACAAACCGCACACACCTTGAGGCAGTTGTAGCCGATGATGCAGAGGAAGGAGATGATGGTGTGGACGATGCCGAAGAAAGCCATGGCTGGTTCCATGTAGCCTGTGCTCTCCTCTAAGAAGTAGTACATGGGACCTTCTTCATCATCATCCTCTCCTCCCTCCTCTAATCCGGACCCTTCCTCCTCAGCACCAGACCCTTCAAACAGGCCAGAACCTTCAAAAAGACCAGAACCCTCGAACTCCTCCTCACCTGGAGGACTGTCAGACACCTGGAGAGTTGAGACAGAACATCAGTCATGAGTATTGTGTCTTTGTTTTGTATTTTACCTAAATT
>JAPQRN010000006.1:506875-521349 GCA_037367275.1 Coranthus polyacanthus | reverse complement strand
ACTGTCAGACACCTGGAGAGTTGAGACAGAACATCAGTCATGAGTATTGTGTCTTTGTTTTGTATTTTACCTAAATTCTTCCAACTTTATATTAGCCAAGTGACTTTATTAAAATATTTAAAATAAACCTTTTTTCCCTAATGTTGATTAAAATACAACCAGCTGCTGGTGGTTTTGGACACAATCTTAAATATGTCTATTTATTGCGTATATTTAGTTATAAATGCACAGACCTTGTAGAAAAGCAGGATGAAATTGAGAGCGAAGGCGATGAACAGGGCCAAGAACCGAAGGTTGTAGAAGTTACGAGAAAGGTAGTTCTGAAGAGAAGAACAAAGAAGAGAGGAAGGCTTGAGTGTAGTCTTAGCAAGACAAAGTCAGAAATGGATTAGTTTGAAATGAGTCATTTCCAGGGGTCGATACAAGGGCATAGGTCATCAGGTCATACTGGTATGAGGCCACTGTAGTAACAAACAGAGAGATTCTCACCATGAATTTAATCCTTTGAACCTCCAGCTCATTCCACAGCTCAAAGCCCTCCTCTGCAGGTTTCTTGTCTTTCTTTGCCTTGGTCTTCACCGTCGGCTCCTCTATCTCCTCAGGCTCCTCCTCCTTCACTTCTGGTTCAGGCTCCGCTTTCTCTGCTTTCTCTCCATTTTCGGTGCTGGAAAATGACATTAGGAACGTATGCTCTTTTTTAAAGAAGAAACGAAGTCAGTAGATGATTCCATGTCCATAGCGTATATATGTCATCTGCATAGATGTCATTTTATGCAGCCGATACCGGTTTAATATCAGCATGAGGACACATTAATGAGGAAGTATTAAATACTTTTACTGCAGATATGGTACGTTTTAATCCACTCCATCTGTCTGACAGCTTTAGTTACTTTCCAGCTGACAGGTTTTCATTCCCTTCATGTCCAGTGAAAACCATGTATCTCAAATCTGCTGATTTTTCTTCGTTCTTTTATGGGTTGAGAAACTTCTCCTCCTTTACACTTTAAAAACCCTCTTGGATTTGTTGAAAACATGAAAAGTTGACTTTTTAGAGATACGTGGTTCTCACAGGACAGATGATCTTACAGAATATGATGCACTGTTGTAGATTAAACGGTTTATAAAGAAGTTCAAATGAGCTCAACCTTAAATATCGACAGCAGTAATACTTTTCCTTGTGGCATATTTCCACAGTGTGGTTAGTACTTTGACTTATGTAAAGTTCTAAGACGTCTTCCACCACTGATTATCTTTAATTCGTTACAGGCAGAGCACTTACTCTGCTTTCTCGGTCTCTTGAGGTGCCTCTTCTTCAGCTTCCATCTTTTCCTCCAGTACTTCTCCCTCTCCTTCTCCTTCTCCTTCTCCTGGTCCTCCCACCGCAGCAGCCAACTGTTTCAATATTAGTTGCCAGTTAATTAACTTATTGAGGAACAATGTAATCAATACAGAACATTACACGACCATCGGACCAAACACCTCACCAGTTTCCTCTTCAGCAGTGGTGTGCCCTCTGGAGTCGGAGGCTCTTCAGGTGTCGTCTCGCCAAAGTCTCCAAGTCCTCCAGGAGTATTGAAGCCAGGCAGGCGTCCACCTTCCCTCTCCTCACCGTCATCCTCTTCCTCCTCTCCTCCAACTGCATCCAAGAGGTCTGCTGCTCCTTCTGCATCTTGGACTTCTCGAGCTCCTGGTTCAGGCGGCAGGTCCCCATGAACTTCATCCTGTGTCGGATCTGGCATACTGGCAAGGATCTCAGTCACTGTCATCTTCTTGGCGCCCTCCACTAAACCTCCACCAAATAGCACCTTCCATATGAGTGTGAAGAAGCCCTTACATATACTATAGACAAACATGAGGATACCCATCACAACAGTGTAGACAAAAGTAGCCAGGCTGATCACCATCTCCTTCACAGTCATTTTTCTCAGTTTGCGATAACGACGCCGCAGGTTACGGAAGGTGAACATGTTGAAAAATTCAACAACGCTCTTCAGAAAATCTGCAAAAGCTGAGGTTGACTCTGCTACTTCCTCTTCTCCATTGCCTTCTTCTCCTTCTCCAGAGTCTCCCTCAGTTCCTCCGCCCTCCTCTTCTTCTTCATCATCTTCCTCTTCTGCGCCATCGCCCTCGGGCTCTGAGATAGATGCAGCGATGTTCATCTCAAAGATGGTGTCCTCACAGAAGTTCACAAAGAGCTCCATTTTCTCACTCTCGCCGCCCTCGTTGACGACATCGAAAATGAACTGCCGTTTGGACTCTCTGACTTGCGGCATTTCCCACTGGTTGCGGTTCGCCTCGCTGATTTCAAAGTAAATGCGCTCGATCTTTCGGCTGGCTCCCATGATCTCAATGCGACCAAGGAAAGGGCGGAAGTAGTTGAGCACACTCTCTGCCTGCTCGAGGAAGTTCTGAAGGCGAGTGTCATGGGGGACGTGCTCTGACAGGTTTGTGAGAAGGACGGCAATGTTGAAACCGATGTCTTTGGCCGGCTCCTGGAATCGATCGGCAAATTCCTCAAAGTTGATCATCTCATTCTCATCAGCTTCTGAGCAAGAGAGGAGGAACTGGATTTCTGACGGAGAGTATTGCTTCTGGCTGTCCATGGCCTTAGAGAAGTCCTTCTTGGAGATTAGCCCGCGGGGGTCGGTCACATAGTCACGGAAAGCGTCAGATGCCACAATGTCCTTGAGCTTGAGGAACATGTCGAAGAACTTGAGGATCATCTCCACGTTGCTGGAGGACTCCACCAACATGTCAACCATCTGTCTGGCAATGGTGCCATTCACCACATTACCTAAGAGCAACAAAATGTGTCAGAAGATGACAAGAAATGTGAGAGAAATGAGCTGACAACACGACAATAGACCGGAGTGGTTACTTCAGGGTTACATCACTCCAGTTGTGTGACCCTTGTGGTGGCAGAAAAACCGTGGGAAAATGTGACAAATAAGCAAGATCCAAGGAAAATTTTCTAAAAATGTCTTGTTGTGCCGTTGGATGTCAGTAACGGTGTCATCGCTAACACAAAAAAGGTCTATGAGATGGACGTCTTACCTTCAAGCAGTGACAGAAGCATCACTACCATGTCTTTCTGCAGATCCAGCAGTTCCTTCAACAGTCCAATTTGACTGGAATCCTGCAACAATGTTCAAACACACAGCAAAGAAACAAACACACAACACAACAACTTAACATGAGCAAAGACTGACAATACTGGTTGAGATGATGAATCAGAGTTTATGTTGAGAGGACATGTGGTTCTGTCAGGTAGGATTCTGCACATTATGAGAGAGAAAACAGTAAGAGACACTACCTCAGAGTGTGTTCTACTCCAGAAATGATCCTGGGTTTGCATTTTTAAATAAAGAATATGCATTTTTAACATCACAAATTGTATACTGAATGTGATGGAAAGCCAGACACAGACTGGAAACACAAAGAGGTAAAAAGGGAAAGGACGAAAATGTCTCTGACAGACAGCACTGCCTTTCCATTTTCTTCACAACAAGTGGCTGCAGCATGGAAGTAAACAGTAAATATATGCACACGCTGATGTCAGTGCTCCTGAAGACCTGCACCAGCAGACAACAAGAGCCCCACATATTGCAGACTGTGTTTCGGGGTCGTGGAAGCTGGTGTAGGTCTAAAGGAAAGGCTACGTCTACAACTGACGCAACAGAAGACAACGGAATACAGCTGGAACAGAAGCAAAGCGAGACATTTAAATGCTGAAGGCCACAACATAAATGATCTTTTACATCAAAGCCTACTCTGAATTCTGAGATCAATATTTTTGGTTTCCATGTGGAATATATGTGGAATATAATTCCATCGTTGATTTTCATCATTAACAATCATTCCTACTTTATTTATCTTAAGCTATTCAGCATTTACTCAACACACTGTGTGAATGGAAAGTTTGTCTCTGCATGTGACCTAATGACTTGTTAGAAAAGCTAAAAAAAAAAAAAATCCAATAAATGCGAAGGAAAAAACACATCAGAGACAATAAACAAAGAGGGGGGTTGTTGATGATACAGAGACTGTATTAAGATGTGTTTAATGAAGCATGAGGTATTTAAAGAAGCATGAATGGCCTGTAAATGAGATGGCATTAGTGCAGAGACACAGATTCTTACGCCATTTCGCTGTCCAGGATCAGGGTGCATCTAACAGGGTTACACATGAAAATAAAAATGTTATCCATCAACATTTTTACTTCACTTGTTACTGTTACTGTGTCTTATTCTCCATCTTTTATGTAAAGACTAATTTGACCATTTTTTTCAAAGCTCCATAATTGTGGCCATGATTCTCCGTCTGTGTTGAAACTGTTTTATAATATATACTATTCATCTAAAAGCTATTTTATCTACGGTAGATCTTAAAGATTTAAAAGGTGAAAAGTATTAATAACTTTTAATCAGCAGCATCAGCACAGTCACACACAGTTAGACTAGAGTAGGAAACACTGCAACTTCTCATTAGGTCAAACACGCTACAGACACACAGTGTTAAAGCAAACAAATGTCTGTACAAAGCACAGTCAAATCCTAAGCACGGGTCAGTACGAAACCAACGGAAACTTAATTAACAGAGGTGGATTAGCTGTTTTATACTGAACAGAATAAAACTGAAGAAATTCAAAAAGAGAAAGAGAGAGTAACTCGGTACTCAAACTGCTTCTGCCATCTTTAGTGAAGTTCATGATTATTCTGGAGAGAAGAGGCTGGAGCTGAGTTTATGTAATAACTATGGCCTCTTTCACAACAATTCTATACATTTAAAAGAGCTGAAATGTTTCTAAAAATATATCTATCTATACATTTATTATACGAATAATTCATCATGAAGTTGAATTAATGTTAAAGTTAATGAAAAGTGCATCTAAATCTAAAGGAAGTCGTCTGAGGACATTAGGTCTGAACCAGAGAGAAGCACAGCTTCATTTGGTGTCAAACCTACAACGTCACAAATAAACACTGTGTGACATTAAGTATAAACCTAGAGTACAGTCTGTGATTATTTAAGAGGCAGAAACAATCTGATGAGAGAAGAGGTGGACAGATGGAGTTAAGATTTAAAACCAGGTCATTAAACAAAACAATAATAATCAAATAAATACATACTTTACTCTGCAGGAAACGTGAGAAAAACAATTCATAAAATTAGTTAAATGACACCAGAAAAATGAAAAACTGTTTAAAACTTTAAAACTGTTTCTGATCATTTTTTGATCAACTGAAATCAGTGGATGACATTAGAGATTTTCTGTGTCGACAGAAACGATCAATGACATGAAATGAAATACAGAAGGAAACTAATACTCAGCGATGCCAGAAATGATTCTTACCTGAGCGAGTTTCATCATCATATGAGCAAAGACGTGCAAGAAGCCGACCACGGCGTCCCACAACCTGCTGTGAGCCAGAGACTGCTGGTTCCCGGTACAGGGACCCTGACAACACACACCGATGATTAGAAACATGGAGTCCACACTGGAGACGGAGACGCTCAGATAATACTCACAAAATAACCTGGAGGGAGTTTGAACAAATATCAAGTTCAATTAAACATATTTTCATTATTTATTGATTACATTTTAACCATATAAAAAAAGTCACTGTGTTTAAAAATATCAATGACAGTCAATGGGGACGAACAGGGCTCCAGGAGGAAGAACGACAGACAGTGGAAATGGTTGTTTTTTCCAGTGTTGACGCTGAAATTCCAAAATGCCTTAAAAAATGAACATCTTTGCCAGATGTCATCATCTCAGCATAAAAACTGCCAAAATGAGAGAAAAAATACAACTGAGAGTCCCTAAAAGGGTCAAAAGAACATGAGAGTTAAACAAATCCAGCAGAAAACAAGTTCACTTTACAACATTTAATAATGAAAAAGTAAATGGATTTATTTGAATTATTCCGAAGTCACTGATTTCAGTCATTTTGAATTTTCCACTTAATTTTATTGCTTTTAAAAATAACATTTGATTTGAAGTAAAATAAGTTGAATTATACTTTGATGACTAAAAAGTCGGTGCTTGTGTAAATGCACAGGGAGAAGTTACTGAGTCGAGTGGAAATACCAGAAGGAGATGTAATATTATTAAGTAGATTTAAATGTCTTGTAAAATGATTAAAAAATGATTATAACTACTACAACTACTATTTGAGTAAATCTGAGGAATTTTAGCTTTAGTAAATCTAAAATCTACATGGAAGTTCTAAATCTAAATACATTTTGAAACATTAAGTACGTCTAAATAACTTCAATACATTTGAATTCATATTTTACAACTTCAAATCTTCAAAAAAGTCAAAGTATTTTCATTTTAAAACAGAACGAAATGTGTCTGTTTTGTCCGGATAAAGGTAAAAATACAAGCCTGAAGTTCCTGGTCGTGGTGTGACCACGTCTTACCTGGATGTACTCAGTCAAACTGTTGAAGACCTGCTTGGCCACAGTCATGGCTTTGGAGAAATTCCTTTTACCAGGCTCATCGATGATGTCTTTTCCGGAGTAGTACCAGTAGAAGTCACTGATGGACTCCTGCACCGGACGGAAGGAGAAAGAGCATGACCACTCACAGCCAAAGTAATAATGAAGGCATATGTTTTGACATTTAAAAATGTAGAAAAGAATATCTAATTTTGCAATAAATTATAATATTGCCAAATATTTTACTATTATAGATTGAAATTAGTGGAAAAAAGTCAGATGAAACTATGGTCATTGTTTTGTGGGTTTGGTTCGAAGGCCTCGTTTCAAACTGACATCTGACCTGCAGTCGAAGCAGGTAGTCCACTGTGCAGATGATCACATTGATGGTCGTGGTGCTACCTGTCTGAGTTCTCAGATAGTTCTGGAAATCTGAAAACAGTGCATTTACATTGGAATTACAATACAATCCTAAACAAGATACTCCTACTCCTACATAAATAGTTCTGTCGACCCAGATCTTCATAATCTACCTTTAACAACTATGCATCACATGCACAGAAAGGAGAGTGAAACCACAGTGACTTACCGTTATTATGACCTTCACAAAGAAGCTGCAGGAAGCGGAAGAGGTCACACGTGAATTCATCGTCTGCCATCACTTTCTCATCTGGACACAGGGACAAAGGAAATGGAAGTTATTCTGTTAGAAAGACACACAGATTAGGCGTTAGGTGTGTTAAAGGAAAATACCAGCAGCTTTTGTTGGTTCTGGAAAAGGCTCTGTTGCAGTGGCAGGTTTATTAGTAAAATATTATCAGTCAAGGAGCGATAATCTCATCATCTCAGTAGTATTTTTCTTCTTTGGATGGAAAAAGAAACCACTAAAGCGACTCTATGTATGTATGTATGTATATTTTGTTTTGTATTTACCTGCTGTGAACCAGTTTTTACTGAGTCAGGCCAGTTTAAATGTAACAAAGGACTGATCGATTATCGGCCATGACTGATCACTGGAGTCAATACTGACATTTTTCCTATTGTCGGCATCAGGGCATTTTTAATCCGATATCTGATAAATTCATGAAAAACGGTGCTCTTTGACTGTGATGCTGTCAATAGTCTATCAACAATGACAAGAAAAAATATTTATTTACTAGTCTCTATTATTCAGAATTCCTCCAGTTCAATGTAAAAAATCAGAATACATGTTAACAGAGTTTGATGTTGGACTTATTCCGTCGTGGTTTGACTTATGTTTCCTGTTTTATTTTGTTACTGACTCTCTTTGTGTGTCCTTGTGTTTGACTTCCTGTCTTTGTTTAGTCTCCACTCGTTTGTCTCGCCCTGTCTCCACCCACACTCACCTGTCCTCCGTCAACAGTCACACAGTTACATAAACCACTCACCTTCCGTCAGTTCGTCGTGGTCTCACCCTCACGCTGTCCCTCACATGTTGGCTTCCTGATCCTGGTCCTGTCTTTCTACCCTGCATGATCCCCTCGCGTCTGCCCTTGTGTTTTCCTTTTGAGTTTTTTGGATTTGTACTGGTTCTCTGGACACCCTTTGTTGAACTGTCTGCAAGTTTTGTTTCTGTTAATAAATCTCTTTTTGTTTGCCCCTCAATGTCTGCATCTGGGTCCTGCTTCCTAAAAATTCTGACATATTCTGAAATTTAACACCAATATATATTTATAACAGTTCCAAATATCTGTTGCATTTGCTGCTTTTCCACTAAGGGTATCAGCTCAGCTCAACTCGCCTTGACTTTACTCTGTTTTGGTTCCAGGACGTTGCATTTCCACTGCAGGTGTAGTATCTCCTCAGCACGGCTGGTCGTCATAGCGACGCAGCGTAAACTATTGTGACGTCATCTTCAGTGCGACTGCAGCTACGAGCGACGCAATAATGGAGGAAACTTAAAACTGTAAGCTATAATTTCCAAAACAAAACGTTATCTTAAGATTTTTTCAGGCGAGAAAATAGTCGTTTAGATTCAAATCTGTGGTCGATTTATCAAGATAGAGCCTACTTGAAAATTGGCTCCAACGTTTTTGGAGATTTCCCACTAGCAAACTAACTAACTAACTAGTATCACTTTGGCTCGCTTGAAACCTTGGCAAAGGTGACACTAGAAATGATATCTGCTTATACCTGGTGCTCTCACACAGTGGAAACACCAAAAAAGCTGAGTCGAGCTGATACCGTCAGTGGAAAAACAGAAATTAATGACTAATAATTGTTGTGAGTATCAGTCAATCCCTAAATGCAACATATTTTAATCTTACGTTTAATATTTTCCTGCATGAAAAAATATGGTGGTACTGTATGTGTGTGTCTTCAAATGGATGTCAGTGTGTACACATATGTAATAAAATTGTCAGTACCAGCACTTCATACCACTCCCCTACTTTCATTAGAATTTGTTAGTAAAATCCAAAAAGACCTCTGAGCGCCCGTCCGTTTGTCAGCGGTAGGAGGCCGAGGCTTCCACACTCACTCCTCTTTTGGTTTGTTTTCCTCCTGCTCCCTCCCCCAACTGTAACTCTAACTCTCCACACAGTGACTACAGAAAAACATCTTTTTAACCAAACGGACATCAGATCAAACACTGGTCACGTCACATTGAAATGGACATACACAGATAAAAAATGAAGACAGGAAAACACACACAAACATGTATACACACCTAATGACACAATTATTGAGAGGAAACACAAAATACACAGAAATAACTTCAAGGCACGCTGTCATGCAAAATACAGATCTACTGAACTCTGCAAAAAAGTGTGGAAACACAACGTGTATTTAATGCTGAAAAATGCATCTCAGTTGTTTTAATGAACGTCGGAGTTCCATTAAATCAGAGTTAAATGCTTTTTGTCCGTTCACTTCAGCTACGTATGCTTTTTATGAAAACTGTGCATCACATTTTAAATCCCATCCATCATGAAATATAAATTGTGTAGCTTTCCATTAGCATGCCATCAGAGCCGGGCTACATTTGTCACAAATGCATGCTCAGATTGAACCAGGACGTTGCATAAACAAAACAAAAATGCGGTGATGAGACTGGGAATCATGGTTTTTCACAACAACAAACATGGACAAAGTGTGAGGAAGAAAGTGTAATCACAATAAGTGACTACTGTCCATGGCAAGCAAACGGGTGGGATCACATACAACAGAACTGACAGGTTATGAAAACAAAACGCACAATACAGAATCAATTTTGGGTTTTATTACTTTTAAAGAGTCTATATTACAATGTTGAACCTTAAGCATTGGTTGGAGAATACTAACAATAATTTCCAATAGGCCATTTCACCCTTTTCACCCATGTTGAGATTATTTCTAGTTATCTTTCAGTATGATCCACCCTTTGTCACTCATGTAATTTAGTTGACCACCCGTCTGCACCACTGGTGGGTTCATGGAAAAGTCCTGAGGGGATTTAAGGTCAGCTCTTGTGATCCTTGCTCTTGCAGGATCAGAAACGGGCCTTTAGTTGTTGCTCAGTCATTAAAATGAGGCCACAATGTAATGTCGTGACCTGGTGTTTCAGAGGAAAGCCTGACAATGTCGCGGTGAAAATGAATAAAATGTCACATTAATTACAAGTTATGCAAGGTTTTAATTGAATGCAACGATTTGAAGAGATAGTACTGCTGTGTGTATGAGGGCATATCACGGCCAATTTAGGCAAAAAACAAAAACCAAAACTTCTGGAACCAGGGGAGGGGATTCATATTTTGAGAAAAACCTCAGAATTTCCAACATTAAAGCTGCAAATTACTGAGGAAAAACAAAAAAATATTCTCTAAGATTCAACTCCGAACGAGAAGAAGGATCTTTCCCATCCGATGACTGATTGGGTTATAAACCAGACACCACATGGCTGTATCAGGTGAGTTTAATTATAGTGACATTAATGAAGCTGGTAGGTCACCATTCATTTAATGACAAACGCTCATCAAGATAAGCAGCTTACCTGATGCAGCCATGTTTCATGCTGCTGCACCTCCTCACTAATCTCTATTTTAACCTAAACAAACAGTTTTTGTTGCCTAAACCTAACCAACCTGTGACTGAAAATTGACACAAAACAAAACAAAACAAACAAAAAAAGTGTAATTCATCCAGGCCATGAACCCGGTCTCCCGAGCGTATATGTTGTATTCAACCCATTACACCAAACTGCATTTGCATCCTTTTTAACCTATATTGGTCCTTGTATGCCATCGTATGTGTAGCTCCAAAATGTATTAGATAATATGAAGCGATTCAGGGTTTATGGAGTCCCTACAGCTGCTGCAATTCATTTCAAAGTTCCTAAAAAACTGGTCAGTGTAGTTCTCTGTAATTTATTTCAGAGAACTGAGAGAGAGAGGTACAGTGTTACTGTATTTCCTTCCCATTGATCAGTCAGAAGACTGAGTATGTCGGAGTTACAGTAGATCTGTGATAAAACACTCAAGGATAAAAATGAAACCTTACAATCACTTTAAAAGGAAAGGGCAGAGGTACAATGCAATACGGCAGCATATGCATTGTTGCAATAATGTAGGAGTGACAAAGTGACTGTAAAGCTTGATTTCACTGGGTCCTTGAGTGTGAAATGAAATGCATAATATTTAGTTCACAGCAAGGAAAAGACTAGTCAGGTGATTAAGAGCTAAGAGAGACAGAGAGGACAGAAAGGAAAGAAAGACAGAAGAAATATATGAGTGCGAAGGTTCATTTACCACGTTCTAGCTTCTTATCTGAGAGCAGGAAATTGACGAGCGGGAAGGAAATGGGCATAAGGGGTAAAGGGTTGAAATGGGCAAAGTGAACGTGATGTGGGAGAGAGAAAGACAAAGAGAGACGCAGTGAGTCCAGAAATCTCATGGCTGTCAGTGGATGATAAACAGTTTCATACATAACAGTCAAAATGCTGTGGCTGATACACTCGAACACACGTGGAAAAACATACCTGGAGACAGGCATCCATGAACAGGCACATTCACACAGATGCACACAAGCACAGACTGAACAATGAACCTAACAAGGTCAGATTACATAAACCAAAGAACAGTGGGGAACAACAAAGACATGACTGTGTTACAAGTGCGACAGGTGCTGTTAAGTGAACTCACTTGTGCCTTCCTCTGAAACCATCCCAAGTCCTTCAGCCTTGTTCTGTCTCTCAAAAGCATTCAGGTCCAAAACGCTGTCAACACCAAATGATCAATAAACACCAACACTATAACCTTTTGGTAAAATGTCGCCCCCCTCTGTCGATATTAGGAGTTTATCTTAATCTTACAAATATATAAACAACAAACAAAATACCTTTAAAAAGCAACAACAACAAAAATGTGAGTTCCATTACAGACCTGCAGGTCTGCATCAGAGCCTGAACGCTAAGGAAGAATCCCACATCCTTTTTATCCTTCAGATAGTCCAGCATTCTCTGCACACAAATAAGAAAACAAAAAACTGTGAAAACAGGTGAATGTGGTGGATAATATTAGACAAAAAAAGTGTAACACACTTTTTGTTCATCTTCGTCTTTCCAGTTTCTTTCCATCATTGTGTCATTGTCCATATTTGACTCGTAAAGGCTCATTTACCTGCTGTACATCACTGTTGCCTCCATTGAGGATGGAGATTCCCAGTTTGAGTGTAGAAGAAACCATGGCTCCTGGTTCGCCTTAAACAAGGAAAATAATCGGCATGTCACAATTTTTGTTGCATAGCAGAAAAGGTGAAAAAACATGCGTGTGTGTATGAATACCTTTACAGGCACTGATCATCTGCAGCACCATCTCCGCAGCCCCTCGGTTGTGTAGACGGGACTGCTGGTACAGAAGCCTCTGTTTCTCCATCTCCTTTTCCTGTGGTGGAGAGGAGCAGGAGGGACACAGCTGTAACCCTGCCAACAGGGACTGCACTGCCCCCCGCACTCACTCACACAAACACACCCACTCCTCATCATATGTCCTTATGAAGACCACCCACCGGCTGCCCAAAAACTATTGACTAATGCCATTAATTAAGCTACATTTAGGACCACACAAACAAATAAAAGCCGGTCTTTTATTTTGAAATGGTTAAGGAAGTGTTGTGTTTGTGGAAAAGCGCATTGCAGTACTTTTAACATCACACATGGGAGCGGATCAAAGCGAGGATTTGTACTAATTACGACCATTTCTATTTAATAAAACAGAGGAAATTAGAGCTATTTATCAGTACTAAACTCGGCCTTTTAGGCTTTGTAAACAAAAATTGCACAATGCAAATTTGACATGAATAATAACTTAAATATGCGAAGACTGTTACTGAAATAAACAAAGAAATTACTGATAATGATAGGTAGAGCAGAGGTAATGTCATTAAAAGAGCACCCGTCAAATTTTAAACTGAGGAAAATGATGAAATAGTGATGAAATATGACCTTTGTGTTAGTTTCATCCAGCTGTTTTTATATCTGAATGGAGATCATATCACATTGATGCTAAATATTTGCAATTAGCGCCTAAATATTCCTTTTAGTTTTTTGAAAAACATTCTTGTTTGAGGGAATACTTGGACTTATTGGATTTTGGATGACTGCACACTGTGCCCTTATTTATGAAAATGCCAAACGTAAAATTCTAAAAATGTAATTACACACACATAAACAAAACGTACACACACATTCTCTTCCACTGAACACAAAGTGTATTAGTGATGGAGATCGTTATTCCAGCTCTTGACATCTTTCAGAGGCAGCAAACGTTCACTGGCAGCAAACATTTCTTCCCAAAGCGAAACACACATGTCACACACCCTTTCGAGGAGGCAACAGTAGTTGTCTGAGTCACACTTACAGCATGCGTACCCTGTTCAGCACGACTCCGTCTCATCGATTCTATGACAAAAAGCTGCTTTTGTGGCTGATGTCTGGATTTGTTGCTTGTTTTTCTCTAATACTATAAAGTCTTGATGTTAACTGAGATGATTTTTGTTGTGATTTTGCGCTATAGAATAGAACAGAATAGAATAGAATATTCCTTTATTGATCCCCCATTGGGGTATCATTGGGGTATATGACTAAAACTGATATTGAAATAAAATAAAGTACAACATTTAGCCGCTTCTGTTTATCAAGCTAGTGTGATAATAAAAGAGCCCCTGAAAACTTCACCCAGGATTTTACTGTAAATCCTCGAGACGTGGTTCCATGAACGTTGACCGTTGATGTTCATAACAGGTGAGGTAAACTGGCTGAGCAAATTTTCACGTAGGCTCTATCTTGATAAATTGGCCACAGACCTTCTCTGTCGCCTGAAAAAACCTTCCGTGACCTAACAACAGTAGCATTTTGAAACGTAGAAATTATCCAGCCAGTAATGAATGCAGTAATGAGCCAATGCGAAAGTGCTCGTAGACCACTTATTGTTGGAACCTAGCAACAATGACGTCAGTGACGTCCACCATCTTTAACAGTGTTGTTATGTAAGTCCCGCCTCCATCTTGGTTTTGATTGGTCGGTGAGAGTGAAGTGAAATGGATGAACTTGGTGCTGTTCCAAACGCTGAACTATTTTCATCTCAAAGCGCTGCACACTGAGGGTATTTTAGTGCCGAACTGAAGTTCGAAAATAGAAGCTGCCAGCGCAAAAACAGCATCTATAAACAGACTAAGAAACTGAATTTTAATTATATCAATTCTGGAATCAAGAAATCGTTCTCAAAATCTTTAAAAAAAATCACAGTATGAGTGAATCCATTTTTTCCCACTCGTAATAGCTACTACACTACTTTTTGTTGCTGCATGATACATGAGTTAACGTTACTGGTGTGCTGTTTTGTACTTTAATGCCCTGTCATACTCGGTACATTCTCCCTTTGTAATGAATGATGCAGTATAGCTGCTCAAAACAACCATCCTGTTGACAAAAGAGGTTAGATGTGACCCACCCCCTTCACACCATGCATGAAGCCCCACCCAAAGCACCCAGAACTTTATCTACCCTCCCGCCCCCCCCCGCCCCCGTAACCCCG
>JAPQRN010000006.1:461689-505713 GCA_037367275.1 Coranthus polyacanthus | reverse complement strand
CCTCCCTCCGCCCCCCTCCCTCGTAAGCCTGACTGTGTATGAACAATGATGAGAAACTTCTCTTGATTACAAGTTCAGCTCGTCTTTTGAGCAAATTATCCATGTATGTGTGTGTGTGTGTGTACGTTTGTGAAGAGTAAAGAGATTGTGAGTGTCTGGATGTGTGTCTGCGAGTGTTTCAGTGAGGGTTTGCGTGAGTGTGTGTGGGTTTGGGACAGTATATGTACGGCTGACTGTGCAGGCTTTTACTGTAGTCCTTGGTGAGCACAGAGAGGGACTCTTGTTAACATTGTCCAATTAAAAGTAAAGACAAACAAAATGGGTTACTTGGGTGTTTGTTAGACCTCAACCAGGTGAGTCTTCAAGGATGAACACAGCCCAGTTAGCAGGTGAGTACAGGAAAGTGTGAGTCAGGAAAAGGTGGTGCAAGTCTAAGGGAGACTGACCACAGTCGTACAAGATCAAGACACAAGAGATCTAGTTGTGTTGTTAGAAAACCTGCCACATGGCTCTACTTGTAACGTTATCCAAGTTTTCTCAAACAGCTGCTCAATTAAATCTTGGATGGTAACATCACATCTCTAGGCTCATAATTCACTCAAAAGGTCTTTACAGTAACTTAAGGATTTCGGTGTAAAAGGGTGTAATGCTACCATCCAGGAAAAGCCATGAATCACTACAGCTACAACATCACAGTGTCCAAACCTGGCTTTTTAGGGCAAAACAAATCAGTGAGACATTAATTCATCTGACTTACAAGTACCATTAACCTCATTTACTGAGGATTTGATTTTAATGTTCATCTATATTTACTGCGTGGTCGCACTGAGGTTTTGTGCCGGTACATGACACTGCCGAAAATGTGTCATTTGGTGTTTGAATTGATCCAATATATATATATTCAAGCTCTATAGCACATTCATCTATAGCATATTAAGGCCAATTTAGGTTTAGACAGATTACGAGCTTGGGGAAGGAGGAAAAAAAACTACAAAAAAACCAATTTTAAGTTCTAAATTTACAAGAAAAAAGTTAAAAAGAGTTTTAACGTGGTAAATTTAAGAGAAAAAACTCTGAGGAAACTAGAATGAGCCGTTTACATGTCTGTTCAAACTCATATAATAATATGGAGCTGATGATTTTGAAGGAGTTTAATAAAAGGTATTAGATGATTTAATATCTTAATATACATGTATGTTTCCAGTGAGAAACGTACTGTTTTTTTACACAGTATGGTGTTGAATAATGGACAGAAAACAGTGAAGCTGAACTACTTCTTCTTTTTCTCTTTTTCCTACCTCATCTGACTTCCTGTTTGTTTTTCCAAGGTTTTTTTCTTGTAAATTTGAAACTTCGATCTTAAATCTGAAATATCACCTCCCCTCCCCGGCTCATAGAAAACTTCTTTTTAAGTAATAGTAATACACTGTCATACAGAAAGGACTTTGGCAGGTACTAGTCCAGTTTCATTTATTTAACTGCGGTACCCATTTACATTGTAATCCTCAATGAATATGATGGAAAATTTTGTTGACCCTAAGGTGATTTAAGAGCGTTTGTCATCAACCTCTGAATATTTGGAAGCACATCAGGCTGAGAAATTGTGATTCCTACATTAAACATCCTGCAACGACTCAGTGGTTTGTTTTGACCTGGGTTTATTTTGTTGTCTTTAGCTGCACCATCTCTCTACACTCGAGTCATGCAATTTAGAAAGTAAAACAAATTGAGTCCACGACACTGATAGTGCGCCCGAGTCCAGCAAAGGCATGCACAGGTCAGTCCACCATAGCAGGAAATAGACAAGTGGTGTGAGTGAACGAGAGAAAAAGACAGGAAGAGAAAAAAATAAGAATGTTGTAGCAAGGGTGGGGTGGGGGGGTGTGCCGAGTGTGATGGTGTGGTGTGGTCACTTAGTGCGTGGGGAGTTGCTTCTCCGCTGACTCCCTTGTCCCCCTTCCCCTGGTCCCCCCATACCATCTCTGTCTGCCGCACCTCAAAGGATGGCTCCTCCCCCTCTTGCTCTCCCCCTTCGTCCTCCTCACCAATGTGGCAGCTCTGGAAGCAGACGACAGCAAACCAGAGCTTGAGAACAGCATCATGTGACTTAAACTTTTGAGGAACATAAGTAATGTCATGTAATAGTATTCAGTATTAAGAATGGGTATATCTGGGATAATATGTATGGAAAGATAGTCTGGAGACTAAACTGAAGATAGGCTGAATATTCTGTAAATATTGTATTCTGTACTTTTTGGAATTTGATTTTTCTTTCTTTTCTTGAGCTGATCGACGTGAATTTCCCCATGGGGATGAATCAAATTAATATGTATCTGGGTAATATTAGACTGAAATATATGTAACAAGGTAAAAGGAGCCAAAAACACAGGGTTATGATGAGGAAACACATTTAAAACTAGCAACGAGGCAAAACTAGTAATAGTCTGGGACCAATTTAACCTGCCAACAATAAAATGGTTCTATCAGTGTAATATATGGAATACAAAACTAAATGGAAGATATAAGGAGCATATAATATCAACATACAGTATGTTTCCTCAGTATTATCAGGTTTTTACCACATTAATGTCCCCATATTGCCATTTTTACCACTATTAACATGTTATTACCAAGCTGTAATGCAGTTCTACTGTGTTTTTTTGTTTCTTTTTATGAAAGGGGCAAAAGGAAAGGTCAGGGTTGAAAAGCATCAACCCGTGTAGTCGGTGCTGATGTACATGCGCTGCATTTCACAGTTAAAAATGTGTACTATATGTCTTCAATTTTAATACGCAGCTCAGTGAGAGATTCAGAGGTCTTACCTTTGCCATAATATCAGCATAAGACATATAGAGATGATCAACGTCAAGTTTTCTGTAATGAGACGACACGTACCAGGAATGAAGAAAGTCTCACTGAAACAAACCACGAGTGAATCACACAACACTCAACCTGTTCTTACGTCTTTTCTGTCAGAGCAGTGCGGCTGAAATGGAGAATCAGCTGGTGAAGGGGGTCGGGCTTCGTCTCAGTCTCCTCTTCCTCTTCCTCCTCTTCCTCCATGGCTTTCTAAAATTATTCACGAGAGCATAATTGTCAGGATAATATGCCACTGACACACAACATATGTCTCAACATTAAGACAAGGATGACTCACCGATAGGTCGTCGATCATCTTGTCTTCAAATGAGTAACCTTCAGTCTCTAACCAGTTGCGTTTGTACGCATCCAAGAACATGTTTGTAGCTCTGTGCCTGTAGAAGGAAACTGAATTCAGAACAGTTGCACCAGTACATGCTGTTACTGTGATATTGTATGTGAAGGGAATCATTACGTGGGGATGTTGTACAGCGGCGTCATCCTGAAACAAGCTACCACAGCCCTGCGCCGCTGTTTGGACAGCAGCTTGTGCCAAACCATTTTCTTTGACTTGAAGGGATGCTCGGTCTGAAGACGAAAAAACTGCTAGTACAAGTCCCTCTAAAAACATTTCACCATTTTCTGCAACAGTCTCCCACGTACAGGGAAATCTATAACGTCTCATCCATGTTAAAATGGACGCTTCCTTCTGTGTCAGGCCTAATTTGTGACTTTTAGTTGATGTGTAATTTGCCTATTGCAGCTGTAAAAGCTTTTCTTTAGGGCTGATGTAGGATGTAAGAACTAATATCTCTTCAGTTTTCTCATTTACATGCACAGTAAGTGAAAGCAGTGTGATAATGTTTGTCTATACTTACCACCTCAATGTGGTAAAGCACAGCAGACACCTCTTGGACCCTTTTCACAACTTTCTCAGGGTCCTCGGCATCTTCAGCCTTTCCAGACATTTCCTTATACAGAGCCATCTGCCAGCGCATAGCCGGATCCTCCACCTGAAACCATGTGTCATGTGTGAGACAATTTAAAGGTAAAAAGCATAGTTATTCTCTTCTTTAATGTGCAAAACAATTTAAAACAATACCCACCTTGCCTTGCAGATGCAGATTATTGTGCAAGAACTCCCTCACCTCTTCGTCTGTGTCTTTCTACAGATTGAAACAGCAGATTCAGAAATAATCTATGATGGGATAAAATAACAAGGTAGCTTCAAACACAACAAACCAGCGAGTATCTGATCTTGGCAAGACCGATGAGCTCCTGGTCTGCAGGAGAGCACATGTTGAGGCCGATGGGAAGCATCTTCTTCAAGGCTGCTACGATTAGGGACGTCTGCACCGAGTAGCGGTCCCCACGCCTCTTCTTCTTGGTCCGCTCCTGCTCTGAGCCTCCAGACTGAAGAGAGACAGAGAGAAGTTCAGGCTGATCCCTCAGTGTTTGGTTGACACGCAACAAACAAATGTCCTTTTTCAGAAAAACGATTTTGGGACTTCAAAGGCTTTTGAGAACGTTTACCAAAAAGTTGAGTAAAACTACTTCTGATAATGAGATGAGGTGGCAAAAATAAATAGCAGAGAAACATTGTACGCAATACCACAACATGCTGAAAAAGAAAATCACCTACTGATTAAAACACTTTATATTAACTTACACATCGTCAACATTAACTAGTTGCTTATTTGCAGACATATTAGTCGCATATTGGTTCTTTATTAATCATTATAAAAAACCTAATGCAGTATTCTGCATGACCATATTCTACAACTACTAGGCCATTAATAACATCCTAACTCCTTCTTATTGATAATGTGTTGTACACAATTATGATGTCAATGTGCTTTGCTCAGTATGGCTCTTATAAGGTGGGAGCACCACAAGATTAGTCCTTCTCCCTTAATTACACTTAATAAACATGATCTATTCTTACGTGACAGAGCACAGAATTAGGAGTTACTCTAAATGAATGAATGAATGAAATGTCTTTTTAACTTACTTTAGAATATTTTCTCGATTCTAAAGTAAGGTCTTGCTCATAATGAGAGGTCAAACAAAATGTGTTTTAAAAATGCCATGTTACCACACAAATGCATTTTGTTTTGCAAATACAAACCATACCTATCAAGCAAATACACATGCTTCAAATAAAAAAAGCACATCTCACAAGTAAAAAAGACACTCGTGAGACGTGCTCTTGTTGTTTCTGAAGCATGATGTATTTGTTTGATGGGTACATTTAATATTTGCAAAACAAAATACATCAGTCTGTTAATTATGTTTTGCATTTGCAAACTAAACAGTGTTTGTTAGTGAATCACATGGTTTTTGTAAAGTATCCTGCATGTTTGTTTGCTTGTTTAAGGTTTGGCTGGAAATTGACTCTATTAAGGGAGAATGATTATTCTCGTGATGCTACCACCTTATCAGGCTGATAGTGAGTAAAGCAGAGTGAGATCATAACCCATGTACAACAGCTTCCTTACTTAATATCAACTGTGGGAAACACTGTTAGTTAATGGCCTAATAAGTGCTTTATAATGACGGACATGCTACTAATACGTATACTAATAAGTAACTCGTTAATGTTAATATGCGTACCTTAATACTGTACAATGTGTTGCCATTAAAACAGTTATTCATCAGCTGAGGTCAGACAGACCTGCAGCTACAGCTTCCTGTAAACAGCACATCCTGGTGGGTTTTATGTGCTGCATTAGCTCATTACACACAATGCAGCCTCTCTGTTAGTAGTGCAGTGGCTCATCCTGTCCATTGGACACATGGCACATAGAACAGCACAAGTCTGTGGGGTCAGCTCCATCGCCCTGGAGCTCTTCTCACACACTCCTGTCCTGAGGCTACAAATGCTCATTACTGACTGTTGTCTGGCCTCACACAGCGCCCTCTCTGTCCCAACTGTGCAGGTACATAAAAAGTGTTTTTTTTTTTGGGGTAGAGAGACGCAACGTAATGATCAGATAACAGAACCTCACAACAGTAATGCCCATTTCATAGCTGAGCAAAGGAGAGGAGGTTTTCTTAAATATCTTAAAGCAACCACATAAAACATCAGACAATGATTAGATTAGGGCTGCATGATATATCGTTTGAGCATCGCCAAACATCATTCCGATGCGTGCGCGACAGTCACATCACAAGATGTGAGATGCCACGTGAGGCAAATTAACTCATTTTACAACTTTTTTGCTGCTTAATAGGGATCTAAGCAGAGTTCTCTCCATGACTGATCTACGAGAAAAGTCTGTCTGATTGGAAATGATTTACTCTTGATTTTTCTTGTAAACACAGTTTGTTTTTCGTGAATGTTTCCCGTTACCATGATTACCCCTGATTGGCGGGCCACCATACTCTGCCACGGTTTCATTATGAACCGAAAATATTTTTACACTTCTCATAACAACATTAAAGATCTCTAACACTGCGTTTTGTGTCATTTCTTCAGCATCTTTGTAAAATCAGTATTACTGTGCAGTCATTTCGTATTCAGTCATCATTACTTTAGTTCCTCATTGGTAGCAAAACATGTCACACAAACTCCTGCAGGTTAAAGTTGACACTTCTAGTGCTGAGTCTAAAGAATCTCTATAAAAAGACTTGAATACACTCCCTAACCGAGCAACATTATTGCAACAAGCAATCCATGACACAACATTCTCTGTACAATACTGTACTGACACTATGTACTCGGCTTCAGCAGAGCAGTCACAGTGCTGTTCAGTACGTTGAAACCAACTGTATAGCATTAAAGTTCAAGAACTGATAATTCACAATCATTAGATGTTGTCAGAGTAAAAAGTCATTTTCAGAGTTTTTAGATTGTTAGTGCCCAAGCCCTGACGAAGAGAAGCCCCTCTTGAAACTGTAAGGATTATTATTCTCCCAAAAGAAAACTCATGAAACTTTGTATATAAAATGTGTATATTTTAGGGGACTGGGACATGGGTGCGTCAAAATGGCTCAATAGAGAATTTCAAGAAGAAAGTCCTCAAATGAAGTTTGACTAGATGCACAACATTTGTGAGATACATGTATATATAAAAACCCTTGTTGAGTCATACTCTAAACACACAAGGAATTCCAGGCTTGAATATACAATCATCGCTGCTTGCAGTTTTAATTATTATTACTTTGAAGATGCACTTCACTACAAATTCACCCCAATCATTCAAAAATGATCATTTTTTTCTAAATAGACCTATTCTGGCATTTATAATACTTAATATAGATTGTAGGAAAAAAACTGACATTGCAGTTTTTTTCTCAATATCGTGCAGCCCTAGATTAGATCTTCAATGATTTAACAATTTAATGATGTCAATGAATTAGACATGGAGGTAGGAGTCCAGTTAGTATGTACAATGACATATATTCAGTGATGTCTAGCTTCAGTTTTCCCCGACAGACCCAGCTACCTCAGCTGCTCCTGATGGAACGAGTGAATCTAATAGTGACATGACATGTTGTACAATACTGTAAAGAGAAGAGTCTCCCAGCGCAGGAATGTTTTACCGCAAAAGCTGAAAGAAATCCAAGCATCAATCGAAAAAAAAAGGGCTCCACCACTGTATCCAACAGGGACGATCTGAAGGCAAACTGTTTATTAATCAAACAAAAGTAAGGTGATGGCGCTCGGCTGCAGGCGCTCCAAATTAGATATTGTAAAAACTGCTCTACCAGCCGAGCGCCATGAAACCTCTCAGGCCACTACAATCTACTGAGCTTTCATCAAGCCACTCCAGACCCCGACTCACACATAAACAAGCACACATATAAAAACATAGACAAACACCACCGACACACGCACCTTTATACTCAGTATTACTATAGTACAGTCATGTCTTACTCATGAAAACATTCTTATATCCATAACTAGTGTATACAGTGCATCATTTACCCATACCTAGTGCTGGGCGATATACCGGAGTAACCATTATACCAGTTTGAATTTCCCCAACAGTAATTTGTGTGTTTTTTTCTTGCAAATTTTTGACTTTACAATCTCAGAGAATATTGTCGTTTTGGGGGTTTTCTCTTAATCTGGGAAATTCTTGGACATTTTTTTTAACCTAAACTGGCCCTAATACACCGTCGTAGTTTCATGCAAATGTTAATTTCACAAATCTATATAGAACCTATAAAATAAGTCACAAACCAATATATATACACTCATATACCGTGAATCTGCACATAATATAGCATGATACAAATACGTGTTCATACCGCCCAGCACTACCCACACCTCATCATACTCCTGCTGTTACTAAATGTCTACTGTAGTGACTTCTTATCTGGTTGTTGTGTTGTTTGTAATCCTGTTTGTGTGTATGCATGTGTGTGAATATTGGGGTCTGTGCGTAATGAAGTGCAGTGATCCTCGGGAGAGCTTGATGAAAGGCCTCCCCAAACTCAGGGTGCCATGCGATCAGCACAGCGCTCGTGCACAAACACAGTCTAACCTCTCCATCTCCGGCCTTTTGGCCCAGCATCCAACCCCCGCCACAGGATATAAGGAGAAAACACAGTTAGCAACACTCCTACCACTGTCTGATCTCTAAAAACTGACACTTACTATGTTCTGGAAACAGATGTTATTAGTCATGTAGCCTTAGATTTCTACAAAACAGTAACTATTTAAAGACAAATTATTTACCTGATGCTCTTATCCACAGTAACTTAATGGAAATTATAGCTGAGAAAAGATCTAGAAGATGTTTCTTTTAAATCTTATCCTGCTTGGAATGGGAATTGTTAGTGAATGATTAATTATTAGAGTTTAGTGACTCAATGTGTTACAGCTCAAGATATAGAGTAAGTAATTAAAACAACTTAATGCAAAACAATACTTTATTTAGCTCACCTTGCTCATCTTGCTCTTACTGTCAGCAGTCAGGAAGGACATGTTGTTGATCTCATTCATCACCACAAAGTTCTGCTCCTCCCTCTTAAAGTTCTGCGATGAGTCGTGCAAGGAAAGTGTTAGAGGACGGGACAGAAGTAAAAGCTGAATCTGTCAGAGAGAAGACCACAGCGACTAACAAAGGCAGAGAGAGGAGAAGGGCCGAGTACTTACATGAGACTTGGACCAGAAGATGAAGACCTCTCCCACCATCCTGAAGAGCTCCTCTGCATCTGGGTCTGGACAGGTCAGCCACCTGGCCCTGTAGACAAACACAGCAATCAAGACAGTGAATTAACTCAAGTACATGAGTCAAAGATTGTGTTTCCTGGAAAAGAACTAGAAAATTATTGACCAAAATAAGCTTATTTTAAAAAGCTTATAACGGTATCATTTGGTTTTGCAAACCACATGGCACTTCTTTCACTTTTTCTTTTAGGATAATGTTGAAAAGTTCTCTACTAATTAAATACAGTATATGCTCAAGGCATTTCAAAAAGGTTTTGTGTTAATCACACAACTTGAACCATTATGACACCTCTTCTCGGTCCCGTTTCAGTCTCCATTTCTTGTCTGTTTCATCTTGTTACATATTTGATTTCTTTTTCGTCTTTTTACATTTGTCGTGTGTGATATGTGTAAAACGTACTATGTTAAGTGGTAAGTTCATAGCTTTGTAACATTAGAAATATGGACAGAAGAGCTTGACTTACTTTGACAAAAACAAATTAAAAGATGGATAAATTAAATAACATAAAATGTTTGTGGCAGTTAAGACCTAACAAATTTTATGTAAGACTGTTTAATGGCCTAATATTTATAAACTAAATTGAAGACATGTTAAGACACCCTGATATATATTAACATTAACCATTACCATGATTAATCATGATATCAGTACCTGTTATTATCCACATAGCGGATGAGCAAGGGGTAGAGGGCGTACAAGTCTCGACACAGCACAGCAAACTCATCTCGGATCGTCCCGTTTTCACTGTCCACCTCCGTCTTGCCCTCCATGCGAAGCTGATCTTCCTCTGCCACCACCTTCCCTGAGCGCTTCTTCAGCTTCTCCATGGTGGGGATGAAGTGGGATTTAAGCATCTCTGGTTTAGCTCTGCTGACAATGGGCTGAGCAAACACTAGATAAAGAGTAAAAGAAAAACTGTTATTTAAAAACATAGTTTGCAGCCTCACGTTTCACCAAGCAACAATGCCTAATGCTCAATGGCAAACACTGCTGCCACTGTAAACTTACCAGAATGTATTCTGACTTATCTCGAAACCTACGCTCACTGACCTGCCAACCTCTTCATCCAAGAGGCCTCATCTATACCCAGGTTGTTAACCACGATCTTCATGATGCTACCCAGGAGCTGGTTGAGGTGCTCAGAGGTGACTGCAGTGCAGATCTGGCCTTCTTGCTCAGGGAAATTCTCTGGGCCCCTTTCCCACCAGCGTGGGAGGTAGTTACACAGCATGGGTAGTGTGATCTCAATCACATGAGGCATCTCTGTGTAGCGAGCCCCAGAATCAGCCAGGTCATGGATTTCTTTCATAAGAATCTCCAGCTCTGGGATGTCAGGGCACAGCTCCTCCACTTGGTTTGGAAGACCCAGAACTGAGGAAGCGGAGAACAGAAACAATCTACTGGTAACATCTAATTATAAAAACAGAAGAGAATAAATACAATTGTACACTGGAGGGAAATAAGACAAAAAGCTTAAACCCACTGGATCTTTCCCTTGGAGTCTTGGTGGTGTAAACAGAAAATGAATTGAACTCATTCAGTATTGGCTCAAGGAAAGCCACAGGCATCGCAGCTGCTAAGTGGGCCAGACACTCTCCGAGAGCTGGTCGCTGTCTGCACAGAAAAACAGATATCACACATATCAGCTGAAAGTCAATTTGACCGGATAGACAAACATGACCTCCTCCTTCAGATTTCTGCTTGAAGACTTCTTTAAGAGGTCTGCAG
This sequence comes from Coranthus polyacanthus, assembly GCA_037367275.1. Taxonomy (NCBI): domain Eukaryota; kingdom Metazoa; phylum Chordata; class Actinopteri; order Kurtiformes; family Apogonidae; genus Coranthus; species Coranthus polyacanthus. The sequence continues at coordinate 494,944 of JAPQRN010000006.1, read as the reverse complement.
GAGTCTCTACTCACTTTTCTGCATGTGGAGTCTTCACAGTGCCCAAAGAGTAGATACTGCACATTATACGGTAGCAGGATATCTGCAAGTCGTCCACTGAGGATGAGGAGAGAGCAAAACCTTCAGTCCTTTATGTCGCTTTGTTTAGAGGCATAAAGGACAAATGAACTGTTAATACGGAGCTAATTTCCTGCCAAAACCGAATAACCAGCAGGTGGCATTATGAGTTAATTCAAAGGAGACGTTTTTTATGCAGAGTTCTGCCAAATAATGGATTTTTTTTTTGTACTTTAAGACCTAAGAGACTTTAAGACTAATATGAAATGTACAAAATGAACGAGAGTGTGAACCATGTTCTGTATTTGCAAACCACACCGTGTTTGTTAATGAATCTCAAGGGCATTTGTAAAACATGCTTCCTTTCGTTGTTGTTTTGTTTGGAAATTAGCTCCATACTGATGATTCAACAGAGAGAATCCTTTCACTCACACATGACGTCATCTCCAAACTGGTGCTGAGCGATGTGGTCGAACAGTGAAGTGAGAACCGGCAGCAGAGCAGTCGTGGTGTAGTTGATGTTCTGGGCCACACCTTTGACCTACAGAAGCGAGTAGAGATGTCAGGTCGTCACCCTAACCCTAACATGAGTTGGAAAAGACACAGTACGATGCCGTTTCCAACCTGGTTTCGACTGGACACTTTGCCCAGTTTTAGATTCTCAACCATCTTCTCAATGTCATCGGCAGCGCTCTCAAAGAACTGACGCAGACCAGCTTTTACGATCTCTGGGCCTGACTTCATCACAGTCCTTGAAAAAAGGGATGCGTAGGAATCGTCATAAATAATACATACTGTTTATTTTCACTTTCTATTTACTTTCTATTGGATATGAGTGACTTGTGAGTTACCTGGCGTCCAGCGAACGTGAGAGGATGTGCAGACAGTTCACCACTGCACCTGCATCCGTTCCTGAAAAACAGAACAAAGATGTACAGATGTACAAATGTACTTTGTACAAAAAACCTAATTGACTGTAAATGACAATAGTAGAAGAATTATTGAACAAAAACAGAACATATAGTTAAGTCAAAGCATGTTGTAAGTCAAACCAAGTGTATTACATAACTTAAAATACAAATACTACTACTATTTTGCAGTTGAACTTATCTTCTTTTAAGTCCCTTAAAACTCACTGTTTTAGACTTGCTTTTTACTGACTACTGTTTGTTGTTTGTTTTATTGTATTGTTGTTTTACCAGCTCTACTGTTAAATTAATTTTTTACCATAATATTGCATGAATCTGTTGCTGAATGTCTCCATAATGTGTGTATGTAATTAAATATTCTTATTATCAAGGCAACAGTGAGAGAAAAGGCTCCTTATGAAGTGTTTACAGGTGTAAAGTGGCCACTTGCTGCATAACTGACTGACTATTAAAAACACATGATGGTGAAAGGCCAGGAGAATGAGACTAAAGCATATATTGCCTCATATAAGCCAGACTAAAAACACATGACAGAGCTGCTGCTAACAATACCGTTTATGGAGACCTGACACCACTACAAACACACATGCTTATTCTTTGTTTTTTTGTTTTGTTTTTTTTTTCCAAGCTATGCTTTGTAAGCGAAATGTCAATTTTGAAAATAGCAGGCTGCAGAAAACACCCAAGCCAAGCAGAAGTTGAGCTAAAGAGAGAAGCATTAGATGAGGAGATCCAGGGAATGAGAGCGTGGGAGGTGAGACTGGATGTGAGCCTCTGATGCAACACTGATTAGTATGTAAATAGGAAGCTAGAAAGGAACAGGGAGCGGAAAAAGATCTGGAGTTACTTAAAAAAAAAAGGACGGATAGAAAGGGACAGAGAGGGTGACAGGGCATAACGCCACCATGCAGGTTCCTTACCAAAAAGAGATACTCTGTGCCTCACCAAAGCAGCCAACTTACAGAAGATACTGAGGTAGAAGGAGAGAGGAAAGGAGGGAGAGGGAGGGAGGGAGGACGATGAAGGAAAATGTTTGAAGTGACACAGAAAGCAAAAGGGATTCAAGGAAATAAAGGACTTGCACAGTAGGAGAGGATACATGAAGAGAAATGGCAGAGGGAGAGGACAGATAAACAAAAGTACTGTACTAAAGGATATAGTAAAGAGTTCAAGTCAAATAAAGCTTACAAAAAAGCTTTTAAACAGAACCTTTTACTGCACCAACCTTGCAATCATCTCCTTTTCCTTATTGGAGGAATGGCCTCCACTGCCCAAGACTTTAGCGGGAGTGGACAGGAAGTAGAGGCAGTGGTTTTTGAAGTACTGGTTTACTAGTGGCAAGAGAATCTGTAAAAACAAACCAAGAAACATGACAAAAAATAGTAACAAAGGCAGACAAGCCGAACAAGAACCGAGCGAAGCATCAAATAGTTTACCTTGGCAAAGAATTTGATCTCTTGTTCATGCGGTGATTTCTCCACCCTGCCACTGCTAACCACAGCCTCTGTTAAAAAAAAAAACAAATCAGAAAATCAAATCCAAGTCAAAAGGTACTCGGTGGCAGTAGAGTAAAACCAAAAGTATGATCTGTGAAGTGCTAGGCCCAATAGGAAGCTCTAAAACTCCAGTACCGAGATGGGCAATGAACTCCTGAGCAATGTCCATCCATTTAAGAAGCTTCTGGAGGAAGCCGTAGGCAAAACGCTTCTCAATGGACGAAATGTCCTGCTCCATGTCCTTCAAGCCCCTGGAATCAGAGAAGAGGGAGTGAAAAAGAAAGAGGACATAGAAATGTAGTAAAAACTGGCAGAGGAAACAATAACCCTAAACTATAACAGGGTTTCTGCAGGTTTCAAAAAGTTCAATTTATGACTTTTCAAGACTTTTTAAGTGCAACTTGAGACATATTTCATGTTTCATATTTCAGAATTAAAGAATGACTTTTCTACTTTTCTAGCAGAGTAAATGAATTTATTGACATGAGAGGAAACATCAGACACAACACAGTAGCTGGATGTGCTACGATACATTCGAACCAGGCTGCACAGTTTGTATTAGTGCTTATTGGTTCCATGTTTGTTTCATTTGGTAGTTTTGTTACAGTGTGATCAAAACAAATGTTTCCCAAAAACACACTAAAAAGTGAGACTGAAGTTAATGCAACATTAACCTTATGATCAAATTTATTTTTAAGACCTGTTAAAATCGTATTTTGGAGATTTCAAGGCCAAAATCTGAACTTTGTAAGGATGTGCAGAAACCCTGTATAATGAGAACAAGCTGCCTACCTCGTCACAGCATATCCATTGAGCTGGAGGAACTTGAGCAGATCCTGGGCCTTCTCTCTGTCCCTGGCCTTCTCCTTGGCCGTCAGGGTGTCATAAGGCACAAGTAAAGGATGGGTGCCACCGCCTGCAACAGCATTTTTGGAAGTGACAGACTGCAAACTAATGTCCAAAAAAATAAGAAATCTCAGTGAAGGATGTTAAATGGAAACCTTTCTCACCTTTAGCCTGTAGTTCCACCTTCTTCTTCCTGCCCCAGGTGTTGTGATAGTTCTCAGCCAGCTGCTCAGCCATGGACTGCATGGAAGAAAATACACACAGATAAATGACTACCCAAAATATGAGAGCTATCAGAGCTGCGACGGAATGACAGAAGACTTCAAACCTGCAGTTCTCTGGACAGGGCCATCCCTGAGATATCTATTGGCTGAGGGTTGTAGCCATGACTGGGATCGTAAGTGGCCTGAAGAGAAAACACAACAGCAACATAAACAACAGTGTCTCCATCTGTAAAATGTCTTTCTCTTGAATATCACAAAACTCCTCTCCTCTACCTGAGCAGTTTGGGAGATCTTGCGTGTGGTGGCTTTCTTCTCAACCTCTCCCTCCCCATCTCTGGCTTTCTCCAAGGTCCACTCCCACGCCAACATGGCTTTAATGGACTCTTTTATAGGCCAACGATAAATCTCCTTGTCCTAGATAAGATAAATTCACAGTGAAGATCTCAAAACATGTGGAATTACAAGTAAAAAGTTCAGGACAACTAATAAAGAGGCTGAGCAGTGCAGTTTCTGTGCACAAGAAGAAGAGGACAACTCATTACCTTTTCAGAGAAGGTTTTGTAAGGCCGGAGCATAGGGTGAGTCTTGGCGTTCTCATCTAACACCTCTCCGTAGGTCCAGTTGTTCTGGATCTAAAACAATGAATTACGCCATCGTTTCAAAGACATGAACAAGTAACGAATAGGAACTTCGCGACGTGGTGACATTTTTCATTACTGACCTTTTCAAAGGCCCATTTGTCATGAGTGTGCTCCGCGTACTTGTTGATGAAGCCATCCAGCCTCTCTGGGATGATGGTGCTATAAATAAATGAACAAGATTTAATACTAAGTTTTTATTTAACCTTTGCTTCAACAGCTAAATACCAGTGAGATAAGCAACTTCTTTTAAAGACTACTACTGCACAAGTCATGAATACGATCCACTGCTGGAATAAGCTGATAGTATTATACTATTTACATGGAAAATTACACTGAAATTGTGCTTAGTTCACATGTTCAGTTGTGTTCAGTATGTCCTATTACACAGCTTTAGAGCCACTGGTTGTTTTTATTTATTGGACATCATACACTGATATTTTTGAGAATGCAGTTAAAATAGAGTTTAAAATAATTAACTAATAAGTAACTCAGATAGGTTTTGTGTATTGTTGATGTCCATCGACTGAGTGATTCCATAGTTTAACATTATTTTTACGGCCCCCAGACCCGTTTTATTATGGAAAATAAAATGAATCCTTATTTTTCACAATATGTCCCCTTTAATGTTTTGCTGTACATCTAATTGAACATTCGTCCATTAAAGAAACTGTATTTAAATTATATTATTGTGTATTTATAGTTTTTGCTGCAGGGTAATTAAGTCTGTTTACTAGATCTATTGAACTGGTTCTTGTACTTGACTCTGAGCGCTCACTTTGTGGTCTCCACTGGTTTGGGATCAAAGTTGCCTTCAGCGTCCACAGAGGCTTTCTTCTCAGTGTGAGACGAGTACGTGGCATCCACATAGTCAGGAGGGATGGCTCCTGCTATAGCACACAGGCAGGGCATGGCGATCTTGAAGAGCTCTGCATCAAATTTCTAGAGTTTGGACATCAGAGACATTGGCTTAAACCCTTTATTTAACACGCCCAAGACACTAAAGAGACGATCACACATATTTATCTCTCACCTTGTGTGCCAAGGACTCAAAGATTCCCCAAAAGAGTTTACGAGAAAGATGCAGCTCCTCCTCTGAGGTCACCCCAAAGTTAGCCCATCCATTAGGCAAGCAGTAATACTTCCAACAGCGCTCATAGTGATTGGTCAACAGCTGAAACCACGAAGGGAAACACAGATACATTAGCAAGTATTATACTAATGATATGTAAGAGCATCCCCATAGAACAACTGTTAGCAAATACAATAACACTGTGATGAATCTAGTTTACCCACTTTGTATTTAAACTGATATCAGTATGTGTGCATATAAAAGTAAATGGAAGGCAAACCTTCAGGGGCATCTTTGCATATTCATTGAGGATTGGCACATCAAATACAAGCCTCCTGAGCAGATGCTGCAGCATTGAGGGTCGAAGATACCTGTGAATATCATCCAAAGGATTTATGAGTAAAGTGACTTTAGGCAAATCTCAAAACATTGATTGCCTGTGTTTCTTTGTGTGTATTCAAAGAATTCTCTCTCTCTGGCTGTTTGCCCTCAGATCGTTTATGCAAAAGTTTGGGAGTACAGAGTGGGATATAATAACCATTATGTTTTCCTAAGAAACACTGGGATTACTACTGACTTGCAGAGGGACATGAGACACTCCTCGATGACGTCCCTCTGAGCCTTGGTGAGGGCTCGGCCGCGGGACAGACGGTAGATGGTGTGGAGCATGGAGTCGATCATGATGGCCCGATGGTCTGTCCCAGCAAACAGTGGGGCACACTTGGTGAGCAGAGGCAGCACCGCTGAGCAAAGGTAGCGGTTTAGAGCCAAGGCCATTTCAGTGGTACTGAATGCAACCTAAAACCAGAGAGGAGAAGGAGAAAAGAAAGCTTTATGAGTACAGGTTACTTTGACAGACAGACAGTTCATCATTTCCACATGTCTTGTTAGTGCCGCAGGCCTGGCTTGGTTCCTACTTACCGTGTCCAGAGAAGCTGCAGCTCTCATGTCAGGCAGGAAGCCGACCTCCAGCACATGCAGCAGGAAGTCTTGATTATCAATGCCATAGACTCTATCAAGGAACAGCACCATGGATGCCTTGTGATCTGGCACAAAACTGGCGGACATCTTGGGCTCAATAATCTGACTCTCTGAGGTTTGGGCAGAAAAAACACAAAAGATATAAAACATATTGTGTAAGTTTAAACTGCATGTTCATACGTGGATCCATCTGTATACCTTACCTTTGCCGTAAGCAGGAATCTGGACAGGCAGGCTGATGACTCCCACTAGATCCTCTATGGGCACCAGAGACCTCAGGATGGCCCTGATTCTTAGAGCCTCACCCTTGCCTGCTTGGATCAGCTGTGGAAATAAACATTTATGTCTTATGTATTAAACTAACATCTGCTCATCAAACACTAAGAAACAGTTTTCATTGATGTGAAAAGTCATTCTACTCACATGCATCTCAGGAGCACAGCGGCCAAGCAGATCAATGAGGGCTGAGTAGAAAGACATGATGGCATTTCCCAGATGCACACGGTTCTCCTCATGCTGCTCCTCACCACCAAACCTGCCAATCAAATCTAGAGTTAGTGCCTTGTGGTCATACGCCTCCACCAAACAGTCAAGCATCAGTTTATATCCATGTCTGTTCACACTCATTATATCCTATATGTAGTGAAGACTTTGAAGGAATTTAATAAAATATATTAGGTGTATTTTTTGACCAAATGGAAGTTCTCAGTATTGACATGTATGATTACAGTGAATCATTTCCAGTGAGAAACACATTGTCTTCACTTACAGACAGTTTTTACAGAGGTGTTGAGATGATGGTGTCGCAACAAAGTTGACTATTCACCTTTTGGATATAAAATGTCAACATTTCATCTTTTCATCCTATAAAATATTGGTGTGAGGTCATAAGTTATGAAAATCTAATCAGTTTATCCTTGAAAAATATGAAAAAAAATTCCCTCAAGGTGTTTCTAAGATACTGCGTTCACAAAAGTGAAGTTGACATTTGACATTCTGGATATAAAAGGTAGCACTTTAATAAAGGTACATTCATTAACATTAGTTAATGCAGTAATAAGCATTAACTAACAGTTAGATCATGTGTCTAGTATTAATTTACTAAAGGTGTACGTGTTAACTGTTGATGAAATTTACACATCATTTAAATTAATTAACATGCAGTAATTCATGAATACAAATTAATTAGCATCTAATTAATGTGTTTAAAAATACTAAATAAGCCATAGGTTGGAGGATGGAAAACTATGGACCTATTTGCATGAGTGTAATACCAAATTCACCATCACTTACATGAAGCGCCTGTCCTTTTTGACAGTGGGCCCATCCCTTGCTGGGTCCTCTGAGATCTTTATTGCGTCCTCCATGGCTGCCAGCAAACCGTTGCCACCCTCTCCTCTGAGGGCGGGGCCGAAGCACTCAGGCCGACGGATGAGCAGACGCACCACAACGTTGGCATTCTCCTCCACGCTCTCTCCTGTGAGGCGCAAACGTTAGAGACAGAAACTCACTACAAATGTAATCATTGTATAATGTTACTGACCATTAACAAAGACAGCAAAGCGAAGGAAATCCAAGTATCTCTCTCCTCCACAGGGGTTCCAGCCGATGTCAGGGTAGCCCTTCGAAAGGAGCATTGGACACATCTGGAGTCCACAGCCTGCCAGGTATGTTACCACCTACAACGCCACGCACATGAGGTAGAAACCAAGACCCGTTGTAAGCTATGAAGTCCACTGCACCTTCTCTTGTATATTTTTCTTTTTTTTTATTTGTATAATTTTAATTTTTTTTATTTGTATAATTTTCATTTTTTTTATTTGGACAAACCATTTCCAGGTCCTGCTCTTGCAGAGCCAAGGCCAGCTCATTATTGTCAATGCAGGAAGCTGCAGCCACATCCAGAGGGGTGGAGCCACGCATGCCTGAAAATGGAAGATAAATGCAGTGAGCCTCTGTTCATTGATCACGTCATATACATGTTGCTGTACAAGTCCTCCTCCATTCACTCATGGTTATGGTTATGGTATATAAGTGAAGTGTGAACTGGTCGTGGTACTGAACTGACATGCAGAATATACAATAACAAAGATGTCACATGCAGCACGTCCTGTAAACATGGAGGCCACCGAAGTCAGCGTCCCCTCAAGTTTTGCTTATACAGAAGTGTCACCCAAATACTCCTGAAGTCTAACACCTCACTGTCCCTCCACCGACTACCTCCGTCAGAGTCTGCAACGTTTGTATTCACTGAGTGACTACAACAGTGATCAATAAGGGCAGCAGTAAATATAATATCTCATGGCAACAACATGGCACGGACAGTTTAAAATGTTATCTTTATGTCTTAACTTGTTTTTCTATATTTTCGAAAAACTTCAAATAAATCGACTTTCTGATTTCTGACACAGACCCAAACCGATGCCACTGTTCTGCAGCAGGTAGCTCAGATGGTCGAACATGGAGCGCTGGTTCTGCCGACTGATACGGCAGAAGTAACACAGGAAACGACAGCAGTTGGTCACCATTTGGGGGAAGCGAATCTCCTAGAGAAAAAAGTTCAATACAGTGAAGACTGCAGATATAGACTGAACAGCATGGGATTGGTGTACACTGCAAGAACATACAGCAAATCTCATTAAGGCTGATCCGATTAAACAAGATCAAAACAGAAAAACTAAAGACCATCACCGTTACCTTTGAGTCTCCTCCTCCACCCAACACATTGACCATCACTTCCATGACAGTTTCATGCATACCAAGAGCTCTCATCAAGTTGGGGTGTTGGTAGAAAACTTTGTTGTTCATGATGTTCCTGAGATAATTGGAAAAACAACGAAACTCAGAATCAAAAGCAAGTCATTTGAACTGGAAGTGATAAAAAACAAAAAAATATTTCTGTTCATATATAAATATTAACTCTGTAGTTAAATTATAACATTGACCATGGATGAAAAACTAGTGCAACGAGTACAACTAATTACTAATACACTACTGACTGGAAAACGACACAATATTTGGACGTTATTATAACTACAGACACATGTAGAAACATACTATCCCCCACACTGACCCGATGCTCTGGATCATGAGCCGTTCCTCTTCTGGTCCCATCTGGACAATGAGCAGTGAGCGGATCTGACCCAAACACTCCAGCAGGTCCATGGTGTCCTGAACAGACACTGCGTTGATGGCGTAGGCTTTGGGCAGAGCTCGGATCAGCTCTCCGAGTCCGTCGTACTGGCGGTGAAGCAGGCTGAACATGAGACGCACCAGCTCAGGGTTCTGAATGAAGGACTCCTGGGCCCAGTGGATCATGGTGTGGGAGATGAGTTCCTGCAGGGTGCCTGGGTGAAGTGGACACAGAGACGTACAGTATGTCTGTTATGAAAATAATGTTGTGATATTCTGTTCTGTACAGTCATTATGTCATCGTGATGAAAATGTCAAATCAGTCGATATTAATTATTATCACAATAAATGTCAAATCATTCATTCTTTCAGCTTTAAAGGCTGACTTTTGGTCATGCATGAAAACTGAAGAAACCAGATGGTTATTTATTTATTTATGGCCTCATACTTCTTCTGTTCTGAGCATAACCATAACTTTCACTTTAGGGTTACTGTTCCATGAAAAGGGTGGATATGAAATGGTCAATTTTGAAGCAAATTGATGAAGTTAACTCTAAAAGAACTCATTTAATTTATATGTGAATAAGATTAAGTCATCCTTTATCTACCCAATATCTCCTCTGGTTGTTAATCTTACTGAGTTTTGTTTCTTCCTCAACTTCTGGTGTCTCCTCTTCCTCCTTCTTGCGCAAGCTTTTGATCTTGTCGACAAGACTGAGTAGTCTGCCCCTCAGTGAGGCGTCCACTTCCTCCTCCTCTGCCTCCTCTTCAATATGTATACCTATGTGCACGACGGGAAATCAGTGTTATGTTACGAAATATAAAAACACAAACAGTGATTCTAACCTGCACAGCGAAAAACAAACTGTTTACCACAGTGAAGCAGGAGGTCGTTATGGAACTCTGTCAGAGTATCCCGCACGTCCTCAGGCACTGGGCAGTCGTCCTCCTCGTGCTTACAGTTAGTCAGCAACAGAACCTAGAGGAGGACCACAGTAAGATGATACAACCAGCAATCTTTGTCTCACATAACACGTTTAGGAAAGCAGAAGGTTTCTAGTAGGGCTAGGCGATATGGACAAAATACATATCTTGATATGTTTTCTGAAGTGGATAAAAATTTCAGATGACCTACAATATCTGAAAGAAAGTGCTTTGAGTAATTCAATAATAATTCAAGAATTAGGCTACAGGTTAAGAACGTAATGCAAATGTATGTTTGAATGTAAAATGGCAGACTCAGTTGTTCTGAAAATGATTATGAATGATTATATAATTATGAAACATTAGCAAGTTAGCAGGTTAACAAACTGTAACCAGTAACAAGTGTCAGTCATTTTTGGCTCTGGCTCTTTTTGGAGTAAAGATGTTCGGTCAGTCGTCATTACTTCATTTCCTCAACACACGACAGCAAAGCACATCACACAAACTCTGCAGGTTAAAGTGGAGTTACCGAAACACTTTCAGTGCTGACAGACTTTAAAGATTAACTATAAATGGAATTAAATACAGTCACTATCCTAGCAACATTAATACTATAAACAACCCACAATGCAACAGTCTCTGTAAAATACAATATTTATCCTGGTACTTGGTCCATTTAAAATGAATGTGTCTGTGAGAGGAAGAGTGAGAAAAGCAAAACACCAAAGCTAGTCTCATATGAATCTCTTAAAAACATAATGCTATAATATGTATTTGAAGTTTCTACGTCCCACTTACAACAATCCAATACATTGAGTATATTCCGTATATCGTCCACGTACCTGATCTTGCGGTGGCGAACGGAACTCGCGAGTCTTGCGTGCAGTCTCAGCAGCCGACATGGTGAAGGCTCTCATTAACTGATTGTAACGAATACGTTGGTTGTTCTGAATGTCGTGGACAAATTGGTCTGAATAAGCCACAATGGCTTCCACTCTGTGTCGCAGCTCGCAGTCGCAGAAGTACTGTAGAAGTGTGCACATCTGTGAAAGGGTGATAACAAGTGTTTAAAAAATATGTCAGACTGTGAATATTTCATTCGGCTTGATATCTACAGACAGAGAGACTGTTTAAAGCTGAGAATTACCTGCAGTTTGACAGACTCTGGAAGCTTCATCTGTAGTAATCCCTCTTCCAGACCCTCCTCCTCGTCTTTCACTTCTGCCTCCACTGCCTCAGCCTCCTTTTCCTCTTCTGCCTTTTCTCCGTCCACTTTTTCTCCTTTGGCCTCTCCCTCCTCCTTCTCCTCCTCCCCTCCCTCCTCTTTAGCCTCCTCCTCTTTCTCCTCTTTTAGCTCCTCCTCTTCTTCATCACCGACCCCTTCGTCTTCGAGCTCGGCTGCCTCCTCATCCTTCGCTTCCTCGCCCTCTCCTTCGGCAGCTCCGCCCTGCTCAGCTTTCTCCCCTTCCTCCTCCTCTTCCTTTCCACTGAAAACACTGGGGTCGATCATCTTGAGGATGTGCTTGGTGTCGTCATCATTGAAGATGCCCATAATGAGCAGCGTACTGATCAGCTTCAGGATTGGAACAAAGTGGAACTCCACGCTGCCTCCGACCGGATCTCGCATGGCTTGACTACCATCCAGCACAGCCTCCGTTAACATGCTGATCGCCTTGGTCTTTAGCTCCTGTGGAGCAAAGATTACAATGAGTAAAAACAGGGCTACTGAAGCTTTCAACAAGTTAAGAGCTTCATGAACATGAATGTGAATTATGAATGTGTCTTTGACTCTGTACATACCGTGTTCAGTGAACAGTAACTATCTGTTTTCTAGTTAGTGTGGGGTTTCCTTATTATTTTGGTCTGGAGACCCTGATGCTTTAATTGCTTCCTTTTCTGTATTTTCTCTCTGTTAATTACTTATGTTGTGAATAAATGCATATCCCTGTGTCACTCAGAGGCTTCCAACAGTTTTTATTAGTATATTATCAGAGGATTTTAACTTAAGTTACTCCCTGTGTTCCTCTAGATACGGAGTAAGGGTTGTAACTCCAAACCATCTTAAAAAGCAAAGTGAATGCAGCTTTATAAGTAATGTTAACTTCTTCCAATCCAATCAATTTCTATCTCAATTGTAAATTCAGGTGTAAAATTCAGATGTTTGGATTTTGGACCAGAAACCCCGAAAAAGCAACTGAAATTGAATGAATATGATTTTCCCAAAATGCATCCTGTGTCTTGACTCTTACCTGTAGAGGGAAGACAGGACTGAGAGTGTACAGGTCAGGGTCTGTGCCAACAAAGTTGATGGAGGAGAAATGCAGCTTGGGCCGTAAGCAGGTGGTGAGTCCCACACCAGGAAGAGAATGGGCCTTATTTGCATCAGGATAGAGATGGATGCTGAGAGTTTCATCCGTCATGGGGACGATAAACTCCCTGTTCGTACCCAGACGTGCCCGCTTGGCAGACTCCAGGTGAATGCTGATGAGCAGGTCGTAGTAGCCGCTGCGGAGAGGTCCGGGCAGGTAGGTGTTCTCGATCGCGTAGAAAAGCTGAGATTCGTCAACGTGGCTGCAAAGGGCATGAGCCACTCTGTTGTTGCCAAGTGCACAGACGGCGCAGTAGAGCATGAGCGTGTGGTAGTGGAACTTCATCAGATCCTGACGCTCAGACAGCTCCAAAATGTCAATACATCTGAAAAGTAAACATGATACTTCAGTAACTTGGAGTGAAATAGTATTTTTCAATTTTCACTTGTTGCCAGCAAGGTCTTTAGGAGACAGTTGCTGTAACGACATTGTTGTAGACCTGTTGAGTCTAAAACGTCAGCATAACACTACAGTAGGGGAGTATTTAGAAGAAATTGTTCATCTCTGACCTGTTCTCCTCAGGGATATGCAGCGCCATCATGATGAGAGGTTCAGTACACTCGACCATCCAGCCCAGCCTCTCACTCACTCTGCCCACCTCCGGGTTCAGGAAGTGATTGGGCATACGGCTCCATATAACTGGGGTCAGCATCTGGACATCTAACCTGGGAGGGCACTGAGGAACCGGGTTCTTACGCTCACTGCGGAACATGGCTGCTGAGATGGGCATGATGTTCTGAAGCAAGAAGTGAGAGAAAGGAAAAAAACAGATTAAAAACTGTGAATTGTCCTTAACACAAAAAATCCATATCATCCAGCCCTATGCTGCAAGTGTATTGTCGTATGTGAGTAAGCTGTTCTGACCTTCAGTTTGCCCAGTTCCAGCTGCACCATGTTCTGATTGGAGGGTTGAACGAAGACAGCAGGAAACAGCTTGGTGTTGGGCTCCACCTGAAATGAAAACACCTCTGGTTTATAACTGCACAGTCTAATACACAGACACAGATAAAAATGCAATCGACACAGTGACATATGCGTCCTTACCTGGTAAAAGGTGTTTATCTCTTTTCCATTTGCTGTAAAAGTCATGAGTCCCGTTGCCAGGTCGACCAGGCAGCCCACCACCATGTCCTCCTGACTGAAACGGGTCTGCTGAGTGCTGACCAGGTCACCTCCCCACACCATGTAACAGTTACTGTGTTTCATACTGCAGAGAAAAAGAAAACACACTGCTAACACAGGTTCAGGATTATGACAAGTATCTTTTACTAACTAAACTTCTAACTAAGCTCAAGGTACTTGCCATAGCTCAAGCAAATTGCAACTCAGACGGTAAAAAAACAGACCTGTCGTGTATGTTGCCTCTGTCGTCTCCAACGGTAACAGTGACGCTGCGTACTTTGGAGAGGTCAAAGGTTGGATCGTACTGGTGGTAGTCAGGAGTGACCCAGCCAATCCACACCAGAGTAGGCTCCTGCCCAGCAAAAATCCTCACAGAGTAGTAATACTGAAGAAAGAAAAAGAAACGCACATGAGAAGGAAAGGAAAACATAGAAGTGAGGCATCTTAGAACAGTAATATGATTATATATGGATAATTTGACTAGTAGTAGTAAGTAGTAGTAAGACAACCTAATCCTGGCCTGATTCAGGGACTTTATACAAGCTCAAAGGATCATTTCACATGTGCTATAAATCTTCCTTTAGCAGAGGATGATGTTTAGCTCACAGTGGTGGTACTAAGGATGATCTCAGGGTCATCTCTGTCATCTGGGACCACGTCTTCCACCAAACGGGGCACCGTCGGAGGGGCAGGAGGAGGGGCAAGGGGCGTCATTGCAGCCTTCTTGGCCTTGGAGAAGAATCTGAAAAGTAGAAAAGATAAAAGTATAAAGGAACCTTTAACGCAGTAATTCCCGAAGTGTGAGCTGCGGCCCCCTGGTGGGCCGTGAAGGTGCTGTAGGTGGACCATAAGAAGTCATTTACAATAGTCATTCTTAACAAACAGGCCAGGGCTGACTGGTGGGCTAGTAGGGCCAGAAGAACTACCAGACACTGAAGCTTTAAGTTTGTTCTAAATACCCGTTAGAAAAATATCTGCATTAGTGTGGACTAGGTCTAAAACAGCCCACCACAACTCATTCAGAATTCCACTGGATTTAATTCTTAACCTGCACTTGACAACATTGCATGGTGGTAATTTGTTGTGATTTGTCAAAGAATGAAATCATATAACATAATGTCAGTAAACTACATGTGGTAGAAGCATTATTCTAATAAAAAATAAAGAAATGGAGAAAAAGGGACAAGAGACAACGCAGTCTGTTTCTTTTCTCTCTAACACACAACCTGCCAAACTCACCCTTTTTTCTTTCCCTTTTCGGACATCGTGTCCTTCTCATTCTCCACAGAGAGCTCTTTAGGTACAGAGGGCTCTTTCTTATCCTCCTCCTGCTCCTTACGACTGGCAGACTTTTTCAGAACTTCAAACTCTGAGTCGGGTTCCACAACGACCACTTCCTCCTCGGGTATGGAGAGGGGTCGGGTGAGCAGGGTGGTGCCTGCTGGGATCTTGAAGGTTTCGTGGAACTGGACAGGCATGCTGAGTCTGAGGAACATCATATCAGTGTTGGCGTTCTGCGAGCCAAAGGTCTTGTGGGTCAGCTTCAGACAGGGGGCGCTGTCCACAGTGCCATCCACACGAGACACCTGAGACAGAACACGTAAAGGTAAAAATACTACTTTTGAAGTCCCATCTTCATTAAACTCTAAAAGTGTTACTTAGAGGTTACCTCGATATGATTGTGGTCTGTTGGTACAGGGACAAACTGGGGCAAACTTTTACTGAACCACATGGTAGTGTCTCGCTTCATGTTGATGGCAAACGGTTCAAATCCTTCCTGCAGACCACAGATGGCAAAGTAGCGCAGGCTGCTGACATTCTGACCGAGATTGATCCTTCCAACCTGAGACAGGCCCAAGGCGCACACTGGGATAAAACCTGAGGGGGAAAACCATGGGAAATGAGTTGGTCTTTTTTTTCTTTTTGTGGGGGACTGCACAAAAACTGCACACATTTCCACAAACATAATGTACATAGTCCATAACGTTATTCACAAAATATGCAAAATTCTTTTTTAAACTCAATTTGATGACTTGATGAAAGCTGATCAAATAAAGTGAAGTAGGTAACTCTTACCTTCCCCTACTTCGATGTCTTTGAAAGCCATCTCAGAGCCTGAGTCACTGATCAACATCTCTCCGTTGAGTGTGAACATGATGTTCATCTCAGTCAGGTCAATCATACAACCAACCACGTCACCAGACTGCCACTGGCGACCAAATGGTTCATTGCCAATGTGCCACCTTTGAGCCTGGAAACAGATCAATCAATTATTTCCAGACACTAGTCAATGGCTGGATTGCACTAATGTCTTCTAAGTGAAATGAAGTTGGAACAAACTGCAGAAAGATTTTAAACACTTCATTTTCATCCTTAGGGCATTTTACATTTTTCATTTGATCACATTTTCCTTGTCACTCTTCTTATTTATACTAGCGTTGACCTGTACTGACCTTATTGCCGTTAAAGACGTAGGCCAGTTCATCTGCTCCCAGTTCAGTGTCAGAGCGGACATTAGGACGGGCCCAGCCCACTCTCATCTCCCCAGTGGTCACTGCCTCAAACTCAAAGTACCACTTTCCCTGGGTAACAGCGTACGACCTCTCTGCCCTGAAGATTCGTACCTTGTCCCCACGGGTGTTCTCAAGGCCGTGGCCAGCTGCAAGTAGAGGGAGGAAAGGCGACCGATGAGATCAAGAAGGACGGAAGATTTTAGAAATGATATGATGTTTATCACACATTAAGAGGATAACGCTGACTGCAGACTTACTGCTCTCCTGATCAGGAGGCTCAATGTTGTAGCCGTAGCCAATGAGGGTTCGGACAGCGTTGTTTACGCTGTCGCGGTTGGTTTTCTTAGTTCTCTCGTCCAGCAGGTTGTAAGGTACCAGACGAGGGTTCCGCTTATTCAAGATGTCCTGAGAAGATTATAAGAAAATATCCTGATCTTTTCTGCAACAATTTCTAAATGCAAATGTTCTCTGTATAAATAATCCTACTTTGTTAATACAAACCAATCATTAAATGATGCTGCTGGTTTTATATTTGAAGGCCTTTAGTTTTGCCCATAACACATTCCCCACATTTCTACCTGGAGATCCAGAGTTTGTTTTTTTTTCTTTTTTCTTGATGTGTCTGTTTACGGTTGCTGTTTTGTTTCATCTTACTTTTTCATCTGTCATTTTTTTATAATGTCCCTTCTCTATATGTAAGCAATGTACTGTATGTCTATTCTCTTATTACTAATGACTAATAACTGGACACAACTGTATGTATTTGCAAAACACAATAAACAAAGTTTAAAAATATAAGGTTACCTGCACAATACTGTAGGTCCATCCTTGTCGTACCCGGTCCCTTGCCCACACATTATGCCCATTTTCTGCCAGTTTTTCCACCAGCTGGTTCTGGTTGGGCGTCAGTTTTACATGGTTGAGGTCAAGGGGGGCAGGCTTGTATCCATTGGTCATCACATAGCTGGAGGAAGACAATACAAATTACACAATTACAAATTAAGCATATTTTGTTAGAATTTTTGTAATCCTCCATATTTTGGAATGGTAAGTTAATGGTAAGTTTATTCTCACTGGAACAAATCACAACTATTTTTTCGAATGCTCTCGAAATTGCAAAGAAAATGCCAAAAACACTGCAACACTAATCACATTTTTTTTTAAAAAAGGTGTTGTGAGGCATTCTTCATAATGTGCTGTACATCAAAGAGAATACACAAAGGAAGTTTATTCATGTGGAAATATCCTTTTTTTCATACGTCTTGGGGAGTTTGATCTTCTTGAGATTCTCCTCTGCTTTCTCATCACCCATACCAACATGGCAGCCCAGAGCCAGGAGAGTCCTGTGGAATAAGAAGGACGCATCTTTCAACAACAGTGTCCACAGACATGAAACTCCTCCCGACCTCTTAAATTGATCAAACTAAAACCTCTACAGAACTTCAATCACAAACTCACTTGAGAGTCTCTCCAGACATCTGCAGGTTATAGTTCCTCTCTGGTTCAGGGAGACTTTGGAAGTCCACCAGACAGGGATGGAGTTTCTTGTTGTCATCCCTAAACTGTGGTGGAAGAAGAAGACAGTAAGACAATCACAAATACAACATTAATGAACATTAATTCAAGTAGATCCTATGCTTTATGCAGACACACTGCACTTATGACATCCAGGGGCTTTGGTGTAGATTGTTTCTCTTCATTGACAATATGATAAAACTATAATGTTACTTCTGTCACAGTTACTTCTGTATTGCTGTGGTGACTCCATACTCACAGTCCCGTAGGTCCAGCCCTGCTCGATTCTGGTGACGGCCCAGAGCTCATGAATGTTCTCTGCCAGCTTCTCTCGAATACGCTCCAAGTGGGGTGGCAACACAATCTATACAACGACAAAAGAAAGAAAACATATCATATTGTCCACTTCTTGGAATGATGGCACATGGAAGTTGCTGTCAGTGAGGGAGGCACTGGATGGAAATGCACATACATTTGCTTTTGTAGATTTTCTAAAAATTCGCTTAAAATACATTTGGATGGAAACCCAACAAGTATTGTGGGTTCAATCCCAGCCTGGGACAGCATTTTGATTTACCGTCTTTCCTCAAATAAAAACCAGGAGTCAATTAAAAGCCGGGTCTCTAATAATAGCCAGAGGCGAGGACGACACAAACGAATAAAAGCCGGTCGTCAAATACAGGCTGGTAAAAAATAATATGGATCAATGTCTGGTGCCTGTCATGTAATGTGCTGCCAGTTAAACACAACGTTTAATGTTAATGTTCTAGATCATCATCTGAACTGTTATTGTCTGGTTTCAGTCTCTGCAGGAGACTGTGTGTCATTCAAAACAGGAAGACAACATTTACACAATAAAAGCTCTGTTAAGCAATGAATAGTCTACCCATCGAAACGCTACAGGACTTTTATTTTGTAACAGGAAAGGAGGTTTCGCGTTCATGGAAAGCACATTGCAGTACTTTTAACATCGCAAACGTGAGCAGGTCAAAACAAGGTTTCATGGTTTATCAAACAGAGGAAATTATAAATAAAGGCCTGACTCTAATACAAGCCTCCTTTAAATAAAGGCCTGGTGACTCCTGCAGCTCAGAGAAATAAAGACTGGACACTATTTGAGGAAATACGGTAGTTTTAGTCATAGTCTTTTTAACTAAAATGTCATTTAATTTTAGTCATGCCTTCATCACCTGAATTGTTTAAGTTTTATTCTAAATATAAGATTTTAGTCGACAGTAGATTGAGATGACTAAAATGCAACACGTTTTGTTAAAGTGTAATGTATTATTTAAGCATTGCTCTATACATATATAATCTAATACATCATCTATAAACCTGTTACTGTGAAGTGTATGCTACTTAACTTCCTGCTGAGTTAATTCACTTGTCTGCATCTAACCTAAAGAGATAATTACTGATCGGATCTCTTCCCAAGTCATTCCTCCTTAACATTTTTTCTTGTATTTATTCACTGCCAAAAATCAGTCGGTAGATGTTCATCATAGTTTTTGTCATCTTTTGATATAGTTATCAACTCATCTTCAATGAAAAAACACTTTTTGATGAAAACCATGAAGCAAATCATCACCAAAATCAACACCGCTAACATTCACCTTACAGAGGGTTTTACCTGGACAGTGTCTACAGGACAGGGGGTAAAGGAGGTGTGTGTGAGGGACAGGGTAGGACCCAGCAGGTTGCGGACCCCGCTGAAGTCGTGCTTGTACTCCTTGATGGGTTCGATGCGCATCCTCTCTCTGGGCAGCAGAGCCTCGTAGCATGGGGCGTAGCCAGGCGGGGGCATGAACTTGAAGTCTCCATGACGACCACCGAGGAGAAACCGAGCTCTGTGGTGACAGAAACAGCGTGGACCTGGTATTCATCTATTTGATATCTTTATATACTACTGAAGTCCTTTATGGTACCACCGTGTCGATCTCAATAAAAACCATTGATTTTACTTCTGTGCCAGTTCCTGAGCTGTGTTTCCATCAGTTCATCAGACTTATTTCAGCGCTGTGAGGGAATATTACACACACCAGGTGTTAAATCTCTACCGGGGACAATATCTAGGGTTTAGAGGGTTTATGATAATGTTAAGGACTTACAATAATTACCATCAAGTGAAATATACAAATTTTTAGTCAGTCAGGGAAAAATATTGTTCATTTTAAAAGCCTCTGTGTCCGCATCATTACAGAACTTAATATGTGTTAAATTATGTCTCTTGCTAAATAAAGAAAGAACATAGTAAAATAGGGTTTTCCATGAATCTTCCAGCAAAATTCGGCTGAATGCAGCTGGTGCTTCTGAGCTAGACAACAAAAGGAACAGAAAAACCGAGGCACACTGCAAAGAGACTAACGTTTCAACACTACTATGTCTTCTTCAGCGTCAAAGTGGACAAAATAACAAGACAAAGCATTCGAATCAACCTCGACTCAGTGTATATTAGGTGTCATTGGGTAACTGGTTGAACAGGGTTTCAAATGTATCAGATAATGAATGACTGAAAGGGTGTGTCCAAGTACCACACCACATTAACCACAAGTCAGAAGACAAAGGAACACAGATCTAGCATAAAGTCAGCAAAAACTAAAATAAAATCTAGTTCAACTAAAACAAATAAATAAATAGAAATGCAGTAAAACACAGTGATAAAGACAGAATATATAAATCAGTAAAATGATCCGTTCTGGGACTTACTTGACCCCAGCAGAGAAACTGATGACGGGGAAAAAGAGGCCATCCACGTTGAAGTTTTCAAACATGCCCTGAACTGGGTGGCCATTAATGCGGAAGGAGATACTGGGCACGCTCAGATCCAGACAGCAGCTGACAACATCATCAGCAGCCAGAGTGTGTGCACTGGGAGAAGCAACCTGACGGGGTACGGTACCTGAAGGGAAGAGGAGGAAGAACCCATCGATCGTTTGGCTGTCAATCAGTCCGTCAGTCCACAGAGGAGTCTGACTGTTTACAAGGTCAGGTAATGTGAACTTACTAGCCCCACTGACTCCAGTCAAACTTTAAAATGAGCTAAAAGTAGGATTGCACTGTCACATTGTCCGATACAGAGCTCAATAACTTTGCTACAAATCTGAGAGCAATGCATATAAAATGGGGTTGTTTTTCAAAGCTACGTCAAGTCTCTTAAAAACTTTGTTTAGTGCAAGTAAAAAGTGACTTTGAGCAAGTACATTTCTGACCCAAACCCAAGGGCAAGTGAAAAAATAAAGATTAATGTTGAACCCTGCTATAGTGCGGTGAAGCCAGCAGTCTTTCACATCTACGTGGTAAAACTCCTACATTTGGAGTGCACCCATATTCTGACCGTTATGGTAAATGCAATGAAAAGGCCCAGAGCAGGTTAGTTAGTACAAGAATACAACTGATTACAAACACAAAGTACATGTAATTTGTGTTCGCTCCTAACATGTAAATAACTAAAATGTGAGGAAAAAAACAATTTTGGTTCGTTACAAAAAGTTCCAATAATTAATACCTGACGACATCTGAGATCAGGATAGATTTGGTTACATATACTGAGTGAAAAGAGGTACTTTTACTGCATCCATCAAGTACCACATGTGTACCTTGGTTTCCTTTCTGAAACTTGGTGTGTGGTAAAAACATTGCTACACAATTCTTGACAAAGAATCACAGATTTAAGCTCAGGATCAACTATTTCAAATATGAAATAGCCATTCTTCTAATAATCATTTCCTGTCCTGATCCACCAAGTTCTTTGCTCTTCTTGGTGTATTCTTGGTTTTCATAGCAGCTTCAGTCTAACTAATCTTAGACTAGTGCAGTTGGCTGTTTTTAACTTAATCCAAGAGGTTAGGTTAGGTTTCTCCTGGGACAAGACCCCTTGACCGCAACCACTTGTTTTATTTTTCATCATGGAAAATACAGTGAGAAATGCCATGAGGAGACTGATCTTACCCGACCACAGTTCCAGTCCATCAAAGCCGTAGGAGTAGAGGTCATCTCCCACACCGTTGCCGCCCCAGCCCTCTCCTCCTCCGGGGTAGGGGCTGTAGCCCTCGGTCATGGCCCAGCCCACGCGCAGGTGCGTAGCTTGAGCCGTGACGAAGGGCTCCACATAGTCCACCATCATCTCATAGTACCACTTCTTATACTGCGTGGAGCCCTCACATGTACCCAGGAAGATGTTGGGCCTCACACTGAGCACAGAGGAGAAAAGATCACTTTTACACACAAGACAAGAGCCATGACTAGCGTTTTGCACAGTCTGCATCAGAGGAAAAGTACCTGGTCACATAGTTTACAATGTTGGTCTGCAGCAGGAGGTCACGACCCGGAAGCAGGTTTTCAGTGATGAGGTTCTGATTGGACCTCACAGCTACACCGTTACACACACAAAGAGAGCGCAAGACATCCAGGACCTACACACACCACAAGAGTTATGATAGTTTGAAAAGTTTCATTAGTTTCTATGTTTATTTAGTCTCACAGTTTGGTTTTTATGAGTGCATAATTACTTTCAGTTTCATTTTGTGGAATTAACAAGTTTTACTCAAGGTTTTATTTCCTTTTAGTCTCAGTTTTTCAGGTACTACGAGGACTCGGTAAGATGACAGAATGCATGCACTGGTTATTAAATGTCCTAAATTGTGTAAAGCTGTTTTACTCGAAATTATATTTATAAATTTGAAAAAGCCCTTTTATTTAAAGTGTTTTTGTTCTATGAAGTCAGAGTCAACCTCGGAGCAAACTGAAGAGGAAATAAAAGCAAAGCTCATTTTACCTGCAATTCTACTCTTGGTTCATGTTGCATTAATTGAAGTTTTTATTTAAGTCTTTACACGTTTTTGTGTGTTGTGTCAGACAATTAACACTTTCATCCTCAAATGCTAATGAAATCGAACAATTTGAACATTTAACAGGACGCTGTAAGATTGAAGATGACCACGTACAACAGAACCGGCTCCAAACGACAAACGTACATTTCACTCGTCTTCCAGCTAATGCTGCTGTTCCTGACAAAAGACCAACCTTGTGGTTCCTTCCATGCTTGTCCAGAAGAGAGATGATGGATTTAATGTGGTTCTCCTGGATGATGTTTAAAACTTCAGGGCTTTCAATCAGCACACAGTACAGCACCTCAAGAATACCTACATGTAGAGAGAACAAACACAAAGACTTTTATCAGTTACCTAAGAGAACACCAGAGGCATGTGGTGTAAAACCAATAAAATGATTTTACAATTACTATACAAACCATCTATATAAATCAGTGCAAAAAGATTCATCTGTTCATTATTTTCTACGTTTTTAGCCTTGACATTAGTTAATGGATCGATGACGTATAAGGATTTTCAACAGGCCAATTAAAATACAAAAAACACAAAACGTGTCACTTGCAATGTTTTGTACGCAAACATTCATATTAAAATCTAACAGTGATTCTAGTGTTTCTTTCAACTGTGGCCAAAAAATGTGATGTCATTCAACTGTTTTAACTTAAAACGTATTCCTTTTTCCTCATCATGCTTCACATTAATATAAATATAATAAAAAAAGGGTTTTGAAACAAAGTATTTGTATTTCTTTCGAGTTGTAAATAATGATTGATAAATCCAGAAACAAGTTTTTTAAGATCAAGTTTGTGGGCTTATCGGCTCATGAAGTGATCCACATGTGATACCTGAGGAGGCTTCTAGACGGTCCAGCTTGCTGACCAGCCAGTCCAGGTTGTCACAAAACAACGCACAATTAGAGCGGTTCCCCCTGATCAGAGAAGCTGTTCAATGGACACACAGATGAGAACAGTGTTACGTTATATAGTACACACAACATTTAAATTGTGTTTTGTTGTTTGCTTTAGGTTGTTTTAAGTGTTCATGGGGATTCTTCTACCGAGCAGCTCATAAAGCAGGTTGACAATCTCCTTCCAGGATTCTGCAGCTTCCTCCCCGGCAAATTCAGAAAAGTGGGCAGCAGTGTTGTACACGTTCAGGCGGTCGATGCACTCCAGCACGATGGTAATCATTCCCTGAAAATAAAGCACAAGCACAAGGAGGGCCAAAAAGGTCATGGTTCATTTTCTGTTTGCTTTTTGCTGGTGTTTGTGTTGGTGGCAGTACTGTGGTTTTCATCTGTATCTGGATATATTTATACAATATCTATATTAATATCTGTCTGACAATATATGAAATGGAGGATGTGAGAGATGCAGCGTGCAGATTACCTCCTCTTGGAAGAGATTCTGCCGGTTGCGGAGGGAGCGGAGCTTGGTCTGTTTCTCCTCGTGCTCCAGTTCCTCCTCAGGAGGACGAAAGTAGAAGATGAGATCCTGAAGAGAGAGGATGACGCCCTCCAGAGGAAGGGACACGGACCCTGGTGACTTGCTCTTCCCGCTCAGAGAGTCCAGGCCCCTGAACAAACACAAACAAATCAGGAACACATTGAAAAGCTCTTCCTTGCATTACGTTTTGAATAATTACAATCGCTCCTTGACAGTTCATCTTTAAGTGACACAAACATTTGATCCTAAAGCATTTTCACATTTCACACATGTTCTGTAGAGATTACATGGTTAAAATGTCGTGCTTTGAGACACAGGTCAGAACGTACTTAAGTGGGTTTTTAGCTTTAACCATTGCTGCCTTAGATCACAAAGAGAAACGTATTAGTAATGTTTCTGCCTTTGTTTTTGTATATATGTGTATTTATCACAGGAAGTGGACAAAGCCTCAGTTACGTTACACTGTTTCATGGACTGCTGCTAGTTTGGTACTTTGGCATCGCCATCTTTGGAGTTGGAGAAGAACGAGGGGTGAAACTCACAAAGCTAATGCTAACTTACTGAAAATGGGTTTTCACTTGGTTGCAATCTGTACCTTCATCAACAGATGCCACTAAAGATTGTACATTGAAACTTTAAAGCTCCCATATCTTAACACTTACAGTTCTATCTATGTGTATATGTATGTATATGTGAATATTAAAGACTTAAAGCGTGTCAACAATTATCAGTTATTAATGTGCTGTACATCATCCAAAAAGACTGAAGATAAGTCAAAGTCTCCAAAAGTCAAATCCATCCACTGGTCTGGAACATTTCTCTCCTTTGGAGGCTGTGCAGTAGTTTTGATTCTCAGGTAGGAATAATACACTTTTTAAAGCTAGTTTTACCAACATGGACACTGGTCTGTTGCTAGTAATTGATGGGGGCGGGGCTAAAAAAAACAAACAAACAAAAAAAACCTTGAACATGATTGGTTATGGATATTGTTTCCGCATGCTACATCACAAGCAAAGGATTTTCTAATTGTCTTGTTTTGTCTGGAGGACATTTTGACTGACAGTACTGAGCAAGTTCATATTTTCACAGCCTTTATTTTACACCACAGAGTTTATATAAACCTAAAAACCCAATAAAAGTGCATTTTCCCAGTACGGGACCTTTAATGCTAACATTAGCTAATGTACACAGCTGTAGTTATGTTACAGACCTAATAATAAATAGAGTAACGGTAAGCGTCATTTCTTAAGCACATTTAAGCTGTCTGTCAAGAAAAAGACATTCTGTGTCTGACTCAGTAGGTGAGTGAGCTGTCAATCAAAACCCACACAGCAGACGGACGACACCCGCCTGTCACTCAAAGGGGCCATATAAACATTCACCCCCATACAGTTGTCATGAACGGGGAAATCAGCTACAGAGACCAGAAATGTTTTTTGTAGCAGGCTGTAAACATGTTTATTTCTGCTATAAAGTTTTTTAATATGGGGGGGGTCTATGGGGATTGACTTGCCTTTGAAGCCAGAGTCAGTTGGTCGCTAAAGGAACTGCAGGTTCAGGTTCCTCCTGGTATTTCTATACTTACTTGATGAACTGCCTGAAGAGGCCCATAGTGCTGAAAATCATACGAGCAGCCTGCGACTCCTCAGTCTGGGAACGGGACACAGTCAGAGCATCGTCCATATGACCCTCCTGGTGCAGAATAACCTGGAGACACACACAGCATGTTCATATTAAGAATAATAAATCCACTTTTTACCGTCCTTCAACTACAAACGAAGGCACGTATCTTATTTTGAACATCAGAGCAGATAGCTTGCCTTTCTCTTCATCATTCCCAGACGAGCAGCTTTTGCATCCAGGGAAGCATACGTGAGCCACAGACCCGTGGACACATGTTGAACGAAGCACATAGACTCTCCGTACTTTATCTCCGGAATGCCCATTCCCTCAACATCACGCTTCTGAGCCACATCCACCTTCTCCTGCTCGGGGCAACCAGGCGTAAAAGAAGAGGGAGGAAAAAAAGAGAAAATAAATCAGAGCATGTTAACAGACAGGCAGACGCTACGGTCAAAAAAAAAAAAGAAAAATGTTAGCTGACCTTTGAGATGCGGAAGCTGAAGGCCGAAAGTTTGGTGTTGGCCCTCTCTGGGTCGACCACCAACAGACCCTTCTCCTCATCCAGACACAGGTACCGGCCTGTGGTGATGTGGCGGATACGGAAAGACTGTCCCCACTTCATGTGGCTCCCGCTCCAGCTGCAGGAAACAGCGGAAAAAATATCCACCAGTTATTACTGATTGGAAATTTTCATTAGTTTTTATTTATTCTTTTAGTTTGGTTTGTGATTTCAGTTTAGTTAGTTTTACAGGTTCTGAAGTAGTTGTATTTTTATTTTGAGGACTTGACTAGTTTTAAGTTCAGTTCTTATTTCATCTTAGTGTTTGTTTTTCAGGTATTCTGAGGAATGCCTTCAGTTTTAGTTTAAATCTTAGTTCTT
The DNA here is from genome assembly GCA_037367275.1 of Coranthus polyacanthus. Taxonomy (NCBI): domain Eukaryota; kingdom Metazoa; phylum Chordata; class Actinopteri; order Kurtiformes; family Apogonidae; genus Coranthus; species Coranthus polyacanthus. The sequence continues at coordinate 468,349 of JAPQRN010000006.1, read as the reverse complement.
GTCAACTATAATAACCCTGGATTCAACAAAGTCTCCAATATGACTAATCACATTGACTGCTAATCAATAAACGAATCAATTCGTTTTCCCCCACAATCTATTGTTGATGTGCAATAATCATTTTTAAGATCACTGTATGCTGTTGTGCAATACTTTTAGATTATGGTGCAAATAATTTCCTGTTTGTATCGTTGTGAGCTGTGAGGACCATCACCTGATCCTCAGAGGCTCCAGTCTCCACAGGGATCGAGCCTGGCTGCACACAGCACCGCCTTCATAGTGAGCCATCCTGCAGCACAGTCAAGACACAGAAAATGACATGGCATCAGAAGAACAGGATAATGAGCTGCTCAAAAACCCTCTGCTTCTTCTTGTCCTCACCTGCGTTTTTCCTCTCCTTCCTCTGGAGTAGCGATGGCCAGACACTCGTCCATGTGGCCGTGGAAAAGCCTGAGAACGTGGCCTCCTGTCAGAAACCCTGAACGAACACAGGAATAAACAATTATATATAGCCGTGGAGAAGGAAATAGATCACTCCAAATGTGCAGACCTGAACCCCATTAGAAACCTCTGGAATGTCATCCAAAGGAAGATGGATGTTACAAGCCATCAAACAAAGCCGAGCGGCTGCATTTTAGTGCCAGGATTAGCGTGAAGCAGCCAACAGCAATGTGAAAGACGGACGGACAGCGTGCCAGGACGCATGAGAGCTGTGACTGAAAATTAGGTTTATTCCACTCAACATTCATGCCTTAAGTCTTCCTACATTCAAACATTAGAATTGTGCTGTTTTGAAATAAATATGAAATTGAACATGAACAATTCCATATAAATAGTAAAAACATTTTTCAGAGCTGTTTACTGTGTAGAGCTGTGAGTACATTCTTTCATTATAAGCATGCATTACCAGAAGTCTGATAGCAATTCAATATAGATGTTTAATATTTTTGAAAAACTGCTCTTTAATGTGTTGCTTATCTACATGGATCTATGTAGGCTATGTAGCGTGTGGGGCTGCAGAGCTGTACCCTCAGCTAGTTCACATCCAGAACTAATGGGGTTCATGTTCCACAGAGTCTGCATGAAGGAGGCGTCCACCATCAGATCTCCACTGGCGTAGGACAGGTGCTGAGGACAACAACAAGAAGAGGGAAACAAATGTCACTCAGTGTATACATGTCTCAATCCTCCACTGAGGACCAGTGAAATGGAAGCGGTGTGAAGAAATCTCACCAGGTATCTCTCAGAAGACACACTGACCAGGATGAGGTCGTCACCCACCCTGACCTTTTCACCTTCTGACCTCTGCTTTGAGGCTGGATGAATAGTCCACCAGCACGCCTCACCTGCAAGAAGAAGGATGAACACTTTGAATTACAGAGAGGACAAAGGCATCTAAGACAATGGACGAAGCTCAGAAGCTCAAATTCAAAAGGATAAAGTCACAGTGCTGTGTTCCAGGTTCCAGGACCTATAAACACAGGGAATCTTCACTATCCATTGTCTTTTCTGTCTTAGGATAACACTGCTTCTTTTTAACATGATAGATAATAAACTGCAATAGAACATATTGATATTATATACACTTAAGAAAGAGATTTCTGTTACATGTCGAGGATGTTTTTACCAGTTGAATCTTCTTGTAAGCCCACGTCAAAGGCCAGCTTGTCAGTGAGTGACCGGGATGTAGTCAAACAGCTCAGGTACTAGAAATAAAGGTTATGTTCACGACAGGACCAGACCCGTTAGCAAAATGCAGGTCAAAGACTGGCCAGTAAACAAAATATTCAGATATGAGACTGTTAAATTGTGTTTCTGCATTGTCAAAGTGTTCATTGGTCTTACCATGCTTGAGTGGTGGTGTCTCAGAAGGATGGCATGACCGTACAGCAGGGTACGATGGCCTCCACCTTGTGACGACTGGAGAGAAAGAAGATAGAGACGTATTGACGTGAGCTAAAACACACTTTGATCAGACGAGGAGGACGATATGTTTAGAGGGTCCAAAGAAGAGCTGAGTGACAAAACAATAATGATATTCATCGTGATGATTTCTCTTTTGTCTTTAGGGTTTATTTAGTTTACATTGTCTATAAAGAATTGTTTAAAACCACAAATAGCTATGTTTTATGTTGTTTTCATCGTGTTACATCATGTTCATCTTGCTGAACACAGATTGCACTCGTTTTCTTTTGTTTTACGAAATGTGATGACATCGGCTGATACGAAAATTTTGATCACGATAACGTTTTTTGCCATATCGCCCCAGCTCTAGTCCAAAGGTCAGTAAGAAAACATTACTGAGTGATTAAAGAATAAAGAAACTGAAACTGGATCGCAACATACCATCACTGATAAGGTAAATACTGTATTTGTTTTTTTAAGGAAATAGAAGAAAACAACAAGATATTGTTGATTGAGATGAAGCTATGCAAGCATCACACTTCTTACAGACTGTACTGTGATGATGTGACTGATGACGTCTGACACAACACAAAACAAACCTGAAACTTTAGACAAAACAGGTTAGAGTCCAACACAACATTAGACCATCCTACCTGTTGTTAACATCCGGCAAAGATGCAACAAGAAAACACAGTTACTGCAGCAGTTACAGATAAACGAGCCAAAATAACAATTTAGTCCAACCAGCAGGATGAACAGGAAATATCTCCACAGGGTTAAGCACCCATAATCCACTGGAATGAGTCTGGGCATGTATGTCAAGTGGCAGCACTTTACCATTAACCCTGGTCTGCATTATCACTAGGCTTGGTAAGGACAGGTGGTGGTGATGACGGTGTGTGTTTTCATAAGTGTGTGAGGGAGGAGGGACTGTCCGGAGCTTTGTGGGTGTCCAGTTTCTGTGTCCGCCGCTGACAGAGGACAGAGGTGGGCTGGACTCTCCGCTGAGCTTCATGCCAGGTTATTCTCAACCTCCAGCTCAGCGTGAGAAAGGCTCATCCACATCCTGCAACTCATGTGATGCCTGGATCTGTGCCACCTCAGCTAGCTCTTCAAGCTGCCTTTAGTTCATTTAACATTAACCACACATTGTTTCTGTCAAATGCGACTGGAGGGTTTTCTACGCTTATAGACCGTATTCAGAGCAGACATTTTGGTTTGTAAAAGCAGGCAAAGCGCAGGTGTCACTGATAACATTAACTAAAGGCTCTGTTCCATTTCGTTTCCCCAGAAGACCATTCCAGTGAACCAACGCACACAAACCCAAAGTCTGAAACTGATGCACCTAAATAGGACAGAGGGAAGTCAGGGAAGGTGCTCATTTTTTACATATGTTTCCGTTCATTCAAACATTGATGGTAAGATGGTCTTCTCACTTTGTGATTGTTGAGTGTTCATACCATTTTAGAGGCACTTATACAAAAAAGCATCTACACTGTATTTTAATTTGAATTTTTTAAATATTAAACTAGATAAGGTTGTATTTGTGGCCCTACAAAAACATGTTGTACATAAAAAAAATAGGAATAAAAATGATCTTGGCGTCATCAAAGAGTAACAGAAAGAATGTGCTGAGACAACAGTCGGCAAACAACATCAAGCAAGACAAGGACAATACTTATGATAAGGGCAGTGAGATCAGTGTGCTGGTGATATTTCTGCATGAAATGCAAATGGATGAAGCATCGTGATAGCAGCAAATTCAACAGAAAGTAAGACATACTGGTGTGATTTTTAAATGAGTGATACTCTAGACTTGACACTAGCAACAAGTACATTTAGCCAATATTAGTAAAACATTCAGTTTTGGCATAAAAATAGAACTATACTAATAGAATAATGACGAACAACAGACTTATTTTTTCAGTCCAATCACCGCTTTAGCTGAGGCTGAAGGCTACAAGGATATGAATCAACACATGTAAATGACGCAGGACTCATCCACTGGGCAACAGGACAGGAACAACAACAGTTGCCAGGTTGGTTGGGACACATGTTACAGGAAATAAGACATGTTAGCAGACATACCCATTTGTCCAAATCGACTGCCTGCTTGGCAGAGAGCAAGGAGGGAAGGGGTGTCAGATAACAAGGAAATCAAATATATAATATAGACTAAAATAAAAGCAAAAAATAATTCCATCTATGGAAGTTCACATAGACTGGAAGCCAAAGCAGCAACTGCAGTAATGTTGCAGTGGTCTGTATGTAAACACTAATGCAGACTAGGGCTGCACAATATTGAAAAAAAAAAGATTTTTTCTGTGATATATATTCCGATTTGGGAAGAACTAATCATTCCAGAATGATGAGAGTGATTTGTAGGAAAGTGTATTTAAATAAAAAATAAAAATAATTATTTAAAAATGAAAAATGAGCCGTGTGACTGCTCTTCTGATGTGATTTTGGCGGGAAATTAGACAGTTTAATACACCGGTTGATTCAACATGAAGACACTTTGGACAAAGTACCTGGTTTTGGTCAAACGTCATCCTTTGTGTAGGTGAAATAACACCATGAAATTGCTTCTCTTTTTTGCAAGCGATTCTTCATTTTCTGTTTTCCTCCTGTTCCTCATTCATTTCCAGGATGTAGCCGAGTTAATTTGTCTTACTTCACATTGCATGTCGCCACCATGTGACTATTGTACTATTATGTGATGATGTTACGGAAACAAAATATTGTGCAGCCCTAAGGCAGACTGACCAAAAAAAAAAACAACAACTGAAAAACACAGATCATATCATCCTATGTCATAAGACACAGCGTAAAAGAACAATCCTTCTAAAGTTGATATTCTTAAATCATAGTCCAAGGAAGCAGCCATTCAGTCTTTCACCTTTCTGTGAAAGAGTCTTCATCTAAACTTCAACCTCAAGGCATGATTCATTTCTATCTTGGTCTCTTACCTCGGTCATCTCCACCGTGTTGGCCAGCATCTCCTGCAGAGCACGTACTGACAGGGACTGCTCCAAAATAAAGGTACATATGGCCAGGTCCGGGGGCACGTTCTGCACAGGACAGACAGAAATATTGCCATGTTAATTATAAAAACAAACAAACAAACAAAAAAAAACCAAGGTTACACGTGAGAGGAAGGTTGGTGGCATCTTACCTGAGCATTGGATGTGGTTTCCAGGAAGCAGAGACGGTTCCCGAAGCCCTCGCAGGACAGGCATAGCTTAATCTGTTCCTTCAGGACGGACGCAGTGCACTGCAGAACCACCTGATCATCCTGCACCCAGCACACAAACAAACCACAGTTAGGGAATATTCCTGTATTCTGACTCTCTTTTTGAGATCCATGGTTTATGCTCCTGCTACTAATGTGAACTCTCAGTCCTAATCTTGTTTTCCTTTCCTTCCTGCACACAGTTTCATATGAGGACAACTTGACCAGACATGTGGTGCAGGCATGGATGTTTTTCTTCATGAACTGACACATGTTCTGTGTGTAATCCCGTTTTCTTTGATTACTTGTTTTTCTGGATAGTTTTATTTATTGTCATGAACAGAGCAGTACCCGACCCCGACAGATTTCATCAAAACATAGCTGCAGTGGTCAAAACATCACGCTTCATTACAAATTTAATTGTTCCTTACATTTCACTCATGGACAAATTGCTCTTTCTTTATTCCCAAACTTGGTAAACAAAATTTCCTACAAAACAAAGATTCACTTCCTGAGGCACAACTCATTTTTTTCAAGGAGAAAACAAAAGGAAATCAATAACAAACAAATTAGCTTTTGTTGCATGTCATTCACTCTCTCTCTGCCCTTGTTTCCTGTGTCCTCTCTACAGTGAACTGTCAAATCAAGGCACAAAAATTACCAAATCCAACCCACGAATAGGCCTGTCACAATATTACATAATCACCTCACCGCAGTTACTTGAGCTAATTGCTACTATTTTGTGAAATTGTGATAATTGTCTCCATTCCTCAAAACGAGGCGGAGGTTGTACCATCCTGAACACGTGTAGGAGTTTTAATAATTATATAATTGAGGAAAATGACAATTATCGTGTTAAAACGGTATGGTACTTGGTTTTACTGTTGCTTTATCAGACACTTCATCAAGTGAACAAAATCAGGTCATTTATGTGAAAGTTACTGTGATCATAGCTTTACTGTTAACTTTGTTTCCATGGCCTTAAAACTTCAAAAACAGTCATTTACTAACAGAAATTAAAACAAAAAAATTAATAAATAAGTTGAAAAGAGGAGAGGAAGGTACAGAATTTAACAATAAACGTCAAAAATACATGATCTGTTTAAATTTTCAAGACAAGTTCACCACAACACCACAAATCAAACTGTTTCAGTAATTACAACTTGTATAAGGATTTCATGGATTTGCTGTCAACAGAGCTGCCTCTCCAAGACAACGTTAGTCCTGGTGGACTGGGTGGTCTTGGTGGTCTCACTCTTAAATTACGGAAAACAATCTTTGTCCTGTCTTTTACTGGATAAAGACTTAAACACAAAAGGACTGCGTGGCTTTAGTGGGTGTAAAACCGGTGCAAATGAGACAAAACTATTGTGTGTAATGCACAAAGCAATGAAACAAGGCCTTTGTAGTTTCTTGAAACGTATTTTTTGGCAGTGTGTTCCAGCCAATAAATGTGTGTGTGTGTGTGTGTGTGTGTGTGTGTGTGTGTGTGTGTGTGTGTGTGTGTGTGTGTGTGTGTGTGT
>JAPQRN010000006.1:430174-444564 GCA_037367275.1 Coranthus polyacanthus | reverse complement strand
ATATATATCTACATAGATCTATATAGATCTATCTATATAGATATATATATATATATATCTATATAGAGATATATATATATATATCTATATATATCATCATATCGCACGGCCCTAGTTCACCACTTTCAATTTATTGTGTAAAAATGGACAAATCAGTTGGCTGTGCAGGTTCTGCTAATAAAGTGGTAGATCAGCACTGTTTATAAGCCATGTTTTTCAACTTAAAATGCAGTTGCAGCAACAAGAAAATGTGGAGCAGCGGATAATATATCAGCTGCTGAGAGTGAGACATTTACATCCTGTGCCTATAATAAGAGCCTCATGCATTAGGAAATGCAAATATGTGTGTATTTTTTACCAGAGCACACAGTAGTGATAAATAAGCTGATAAAAACTACACATCTAATGTTGCCATTTTCAGAACCTGAATCTTTGATTCTCATTGATTGTTTGCTCTGATGCTGACTGGACTGACCATTAATCAACTTCATAGTGCCTCTATGTGGTCAAACTCAGAACTGCAGCAATCTCACAAAGTGCTTATCTACAAACTGACACACTTATACAAGCACCAAGTGCACTGCAGTGATTAAAACCCTGCTCTTGAATGTGTGGGCAGATTGGAAAAGAAGCCAGCCTGAACGTCAGCAGGACATGTGTCAGTGGGAAGGAGGAGTGCATGTCTCACCCTCTCCTGGGAGGTCTGGTAGCGAAGGTGCAGAGCGGTTGGGTCCCAGTCCACAGCTATGTATGCATTTCCCACAGACGCTCTGTCCTCTGTACACTCTATTGTACAGCCTCTGCAGAATCTGCAAACACACACACAAAGAGGACCTTCAACATTTTGATAATACATGTGCTTACTTATGTTATACAGTATTTTGTGCTTTGAACCAAATCTTCTCAAGGAAAAACTATGACAATCATATGAAAATCTAAAACTTAGTCTTACCTGTACCAGGGGCACCAGGCACACGAGTTGCCATCCTTACCCACAACCCGTAAAGTGAAGGGGTACTGGTAGCCCATACTGTCGTCACTGCAGGTTAACACAACAGATACAATCTTTATTATGAGAAGGTTTGTCTTGCCCATCATATTAAACTGCTAGTTCACCAGTTAACATGCTCACAACACTGCTGAGTGTGATTGTTTTAAACTTAGTGCCATGAATTGGTGAAATGGACTACTGGAGATGGATCAGGCTCTAAATAGCTGATACGGATCAGCCTTGATACTGATCAGCACAGGCCTCAATCCCAGTTCACCCCATTTGGCCCTACCACTCGGTTCTGTAAGCTCCTGTATAGGGTAGGGTGTCCAGTTTCGTTTGAGGATCAAGGGGTAGTGGTCACCTGCCCCTCCAAGAAGCCCATAAATGTAAATAATTATGCAAAGATTTTAAAATCCTTTGGAATATATTAATGTTGATGCAAAGGAATATGTGACTGAATCATTATGACATTTCTCTATTTCTAATCCAGCAGCAGCATATTTTCTACACTACATCGTTCATCAGATATCAGTGCAGGGCAGATATCTTTCTGGGCAGGACTACACTCAATTGGGTTTGGGCCGCTTTCAGTCAAAGGCCTTTGACCACTGTAATTCTGTCTCTTTGTCAGCTGTTAAAAGAAGCTTTGTCAACCATCAGATGAGAATCCATATTGTCATCTGTAGCACACAGATAGGATTTATGTAGCGTAGCATAGCGCTAACAGTGGAAGTGGGGGAAAGCGCTTGTTGAGCTCCATCAAAAAAGAAGAAAACAACCTGCGTCTTCTTCTTAGCTCAGTCAACAGTATATCCAAGAGTCACCTGGTTTTGGTCACAATTTCAACATTTACTGAATATTGGGCTGTTATTTGTGTAAAAGGAGAGGTCTTGGAGCGTACCAGTCCTGGGCGTGGTTGCTGGCTTCCTGTGGTGGCAATGGGCTGGCCAGTCGAGACACTTGGATCCACACAGCGTCGTACAGGTCCTTCTTACTGGTGTGGACAGTGCAGGGGACGATGAGCGGCATGCCAAACAGACTGGGCCGGTTCTTCTGAGATGACAGGAAATAGAGCTCCGTGCGCATCTGAAGGGGAACCAAACGACATGTAAGTTGTGTTAAGGGCTAGGACGTCTTCTATCTATCTAAACTACCAGACAAAGATCTCTCACCATCTTCCTGTGCATGGCGATGATGTACCCTATGAAGGGGCTCTCCTGCACCGGTGTGATGTGTCCGTTGGCGACCCCGTTGGTCAGCAGTGTGTCTGGACTGCAGGGTACCATGGTGTTGGGTCCACCATTGGGGATGAGGACAGCCTGATTTCCCAGGTGCCCATTAGCAGCTGAGCCGTTGGCTATTGGAGTGATGTCTAATGAAGGACAGGAGAATACACATCAGGGTTTCTGCAGGTTTCACATTAAATTCAAGGCGTCTTAAAGACTAATATGAATGCAATTTAATACCCATTTCACATCCTGTCCCACTGGAGTCTTGTGATACTCTCGATGTGAATACAGAGCAATATTGGATCATACTGGTGTTTACTGGTGGATTTTGTCAGAGGCTTCATGTTTTTCTGAATTCCCGTGCAATTCAAGTTGGACGGGAATTTACAATCAAAGTTCCTAATTAAGCATTTTCTTTCATAAGAGGAAGTGGGCTTTACATTCATTATTTTAAACAGGCTCCAAGCAAGCAGTAAATGCACTGTTCTTTTTTTAATGAGGAGCCACTACATTAACCCACAAAACCCACCAAATCATTTTTTTTAAATCAGACATTTTACGAAATTCAGGTTATTGGATTTTAGACTTTTTAAGAACCTGTGGAAACCCTGTAACTGTGAATACTCACACCGATCCATGGTGGTAAAGGTGCAAAGCGAATGGGTCAGGCTTACCAGTAAGTGTGGGCGAACTCAGTGATGTCGGTGAACCCGGAACTGGGACCTCAAAAGCACAGAGGAAGCCATTGACAGACAGACGGACCTTCTGGTTGTCCTGAGGAAAGTTCTGAACACAAAGCAAAAGCAAGTCACACTGAGGTTCTGCGCATTAAACACCGCACTAAAGAAAAAAACATGAGGAATTCGACAACGTCTACAGTGAAACATCACAATGGACAATGATTTTATACTTTTTAAAATTCCTATTAATTAATTGCTATTTGTATCTTTTGGCACATGTGATTTAATTTACAGCCCGACGTCACCCACTCACTTGGTCTTTTGTTACCTAATGCTTTTGAATATAAAAAGGCCATCCCAAGTTTTACCTATAAAGCGTGCTCTTGTATATTTTTTCTTTTTTTTTCTTTCAATGTCTACTGCATAAACAACATTTAAACAGAATCTTATGGTTTTATTATTTAAGCTCATCTCCTATTGAAACATCTTCTACTTAAATCACAAAAAAGATCTTTTTTGGTGTAAAATTTGGTTCATTCTGATCCCTGCAGGACAAAAAAATAACTCAAGTTGTTCCTATATTTTCCTTATGTTTTGTTTGTTTTTTATTCACAGAGAGACAGGAAACAAGAGAGAAAAGGCAAAGTGGAAGGCCCAAATCTGAGAAAATATGCCAGTTTTCTTGAGCTGGAAGTGGGAATACCTTGATGTTGGACGTATGGACCTCAGCCAGTAGGATCTGTTCAGGCTTCAAGCTGCACAGTTCACTCAGCTGTTTCTTCAGCCCTGTGTACTTCTCATCCATATTTAACCTCAGGCCATAACGCACAGGTGTGGAACCGTCCAGTTTAATGACTGCAGGCACCACACAAAACACGATTCAGCTTTGTCATTTTATACTCTTTTAAAGTCCCCCCTCCTCCTCCTCCTCTTCTTCCTCACCTGTGATCTCCAGATGCATGGAGCTGTCCATGGGCAGAGGCAGGGACAGGAAGTTGAAGGGGTCAAAGCGAGCGCTGATGTGGCCGCAGGTCTTACACTTCACCTGGGATTTGAGCTGGCCGTGGAACAGATCCACCACAATGGAGCGGTTCCTGCGCAGATGGTTCTCCCACGCCTTTAGGGTGGAGTCGCATACGCACGCGCACACACACACACACACACACCCACACACACACACAAACAAACAAACACATAAGCAGAGTGGTGAGATCACACACCACTAATCCTGTAAATCCCTGCCTTCAGGAAAAACAGAAAACAAACATCAATACAGACAGTTCAGTGACTTAAAGGAGTGTTTAGCTGTTGGACTGACGGGTATTGACTGCTCGCTCTTCTCTTCACAATGATGCCATGTGTTATATTACAACCCTACTGTTAAACCATTCTGCTTTCCTCACCTCATTCACTGTTTGGCTTAACACACAGTTTGGACACACATCTAAAAACTCCACCCTTTTCTCTCCTTTACCTCCAAACCACTTCATGCAGGCAGAACAAAGAAACAAATTCCACAATGGTATGCCAATGATGAACCTCTTAACCTTTTCCTTTATTTTGCTTTGTTTTCTATTTCATTCACATGCGTATGTCGTTGCTGGTTTGAGTGTAAAATAACAGGCGATGGACAACAATACATGTTTTCACTCTATACATGTTGTCCATCACAGATGCCTGAGAGAAGACAATAGTGCTTCTAGACACTGTTAAAATAAGGCTTCCTTCTCACACAGTAAAGTCTGATCAGGCAAGTGTGGATGTAACCATGTACTGTAGTATTTGACACAGTAATCTCGATCACTTATAGATAAATAAACAATTCTTGATGCAGTAGTGAGTGATTGGAGATCATAGGTGTTCAGTTTAGGCTCATGCCCTTTCCTTATGAAATATTCAAATCCCTCTCATCTTTCTTTGAGGAACAAACCTTTCAATGATTTTAACATGTATCTGAGGGCAAATTGTCACTATTCAGCACATCTTTGCTCCTGAAGGACTCGACTTTTCCTGGATGCTGCTATTGTACCAAATCATGATTACAATCATCTGCTGACATCAGCTGTTTCAAATCACATCATTATTCACAGTATTTACCTCATAACTCATTTAGTCATTACCTAAAATAGACATTTTTACAGCAGATATTTTGGTCTGTTGCAGCCGGAAAAGGACAGGTGATACTGATTAGATTAACCATGCCTCTGTTACAGTTAAACGTCACAGAAAACTATTCCGGAGAGCCATCGTGTACAAAACTGAGGCGCTGAAACTGATGCACCAAAACAGAGTGCAGCCATTGTTAATAATGTCCATTTCAGCTGTGTGTTTTAATGCCTGAACAAGTCAAAATGTCTGCTGTGAAAAAGGTCTATTGCCCCTGTCCCAACTATTTCTTGAATGTGATGCAGGCAGGACTGGATGTATATTTACAAATACAATGAAGTTGAAAAGACAAAATATTTCATATCTTGTCTTCACGCTGTAAAATTTCGAAACCACTACTTTCTGTTTTTATGTGCATACCGTACCTTTTTCTGATTTGGGGTTGTAGGATCATTATTCCAGACCGTGATATATATTTGTCAATAATACTACGTGATTAGCAGAGTGAACTCTGACCTCAGAAGCCACCTCCCAGTCAGGACGGCCATCGCTGTCCTTCAGCTCCACATAGGGCTTCTCATGGACTCTGTTTAGGTCTTCGTGGAGGCCGTCCAGCAGAAAGGCCAGCAGCTCCTGGGAATCCTGCTGCTGGAATCCGTTAAAGCGCGGGGCGTACTTCGCTATCGTCCACTGTGGAAGGAGTAAGAACATTCCTTTACATGAAGGACAATAGCTGTGTTCCTGTTTAATTGTAAAGCAAATTTGAAGCACACTTTGACATGTTGCAATAAAGAAAAATGAAAATGTGAATTAGGCATATTTCCATCAACTGCTCTGGAGAAAACAAACAAGGCTGCATAGTGTCATCAGAAGGTGGTGGTGTAGGCTAGGTATAAACAGAGTAGAAGTAGTAGAGGTCCTGATATATCATGGCGTTCCTTTGCTGTTTCCATCTAAAATGGCTGTGATGGGTTTTTTTTTTATATTTTCATGTTTTTCGCACTTTATGGAAATGTTCAAGATGCAAATGCATCAAAACTCCATTGAAAAAGGTTTTTCAAAAAACACTTGAAGCAATTATAAAAAAACTTTAAAACTAAAATTGAGCATTAAAATATGTTATGGAAACACGGCTAATGATGCCTTTGAAATGATACTAATCTTTAGCTACAAACATTTCATCTATTGGTGTTTTACGTAACAATGTTACCCTGAGTTTGAGTGGAGCCACATTCTTCTGCGTCCCGCTCCACAGCTCCATCACCAGGTCACCGTAACACTTGGCCATGTGACCTCGCATCCCAATGGGGTTGGTTCTGTAAAACAACAGTTATTATTAACAATTCAGGACTATGTATGCAGCATTTCTGCTAGCTCCTGATGCTAAACTGGCACCTGTTGAGCTCGTAGAGGTGTCTCCCTGAGATGAAGTAGTCCGTGAGAGGCTTGGTGTTGCTCACACACTGGATACTGGAGTTCATGAAGCAGGTGTTGCCAAGGTTACTGAGACCAGTGGCTCCTTTCTCTGTTGGGACTGGGATAGAAAACAAGGACATACAAGTTGGACCAGGACAGCTCTTTTAGACGTGGTTAAAGACAGCAATATTGGCAGCACTGCTGAGCGTTTTCAGACCTCCAGAGTGTTTCAGCTTACCTTTATGTCTGTCCATCTTACTGCTGTTTGCGATGAATGACATTTCTTCAGGCCAGCTCATGTCTTTGTTCCTGACTGAGAAGAAGAGAAAAGGATTTCCTCTGTAGACCATTTCTCTCATACTTTCACTTTGTCGATTTTGTTTTTATTACTTATGGAATGAAAAGGAGAGGTGTTTCATACCCTCAATCACTAGCTGCTGCTCATCATGAATCTTCAGACTTTCCAGTGTGTGATCTTCATCATCCAGGAGGGTGAGGTAGTTCTGTGGGACAAAGGATAAAAGAAAAATGTTAAAACATTGTTGTAACTTCCGATTAAGGCTATGGTCATTACAGCCGCATTAGCAAACTGAAATAATTAGTTTAGAAAGTAGTGGACATATAGACGGTGTTGTGATGAGTAGCCTACATCACCAGTAGCGTCAAAAGCCAGTGGTTTACTGTGTCTAAGCTGGGTTTAGTTTGGTGAAATGCATATTATCTCCCTATTGAATGAATTAAAAGGGTTACCACCACCCTTCTCAACCTGACTGAAAACGTATATGGTTTGGGCCAGATTGGTCCAGTCTCTTCAGATTGAAGTGTTTACATGAGCCATTTTTATTCTGATTGGTCTATTATTCACATTATAATTGAAATATTAAGGTGAACGCAGCTAATGCCAAACTTTCGGTGGGAAAATTCAGCAAAAATACCATCATGCCAGGTTTTACTGTTAGTGACACTCATCATCTGCTTTGCTTGTGAATCATTGAATTTAATATTTGCTGATCAACATCTAATATCTTATTTACATCAGACATTTCAGTCTGTCCCCCAACAGATGTGTGTGTTTCAACCCAGCTGGGTGTAGCTCTGCTCCTCACCTCACTGTTGTACAGCCATAGTCTCATGTCCTCCTCCTTGATGCGGAGCCTCTGTGACAGGTACAGGTGGATGTCCTTGATGGTGCCCATGCGGCTGAAGCAGCCTGTGTACGCCAACACCCTCTTCAGAGGAGCATTAGGGGATGGCACATTACCTGCTGGGGTGCACAAAGAGAGACGTGAGGCAATTTGAGAAAATGATTCCAACGCTCTGCAGCTCATTTGACATTTAGGGTCTTCTTCTCTGGATTTAAACTCATTTAGAAGTCCTTGTGTATTTAAAATGCTATAAAAATAATCACTTGGATGCATTCATTCTGATTTATTTCTATGGTAAGAGCAATTTTAACAACAGATGCAAACAATCACAGAATAACATGTCGTGCACCTACAGATGACATTTAATATTCTGTTTATTGAGGATTAGTTGTAAGGAAGCAGCAAGAAAAGGGCAGACTTGATTGGTCAATCAACTTAGTGTATTTAGTGGACTCAGATAGGATTAAATCAAATACAAACCAATCAATATTAGTCCTGTTAAATGACATTTTAAAAACATCAATTAGCTGAGATTGATTTCAAACTGATCAATGTGATTTGAATATCTGATTTCCATGTTATGGTTTTCTATCCACACAGCCTTGTTATTCAGTTAAACCATAAAACCAGTGCACCAACAACTGCAGGCTATCAGGAAGACATTCTGTGGCAAATGATGCATGATCATATCCATATTAGACATTTAGACTCATGCCCAAAGGGGGTCTCATTGCCCAGCAATGACAAGGTGTTACTCAGAGTATGAGTCATGATGGAGGCCACAGCTCCTCTGGGACTCAGGTCTGCGCTGTGGACAGAAACCTGATATGTTGCTCTGATTGAGAGTAGCGCTCTCATGCTGAGTGCTGATGCCAGCCTGATTGCACTTGGGATGACTGTTTGCGTCTCTACTTTCTGCTTTGTCATCTTGTTGGAAGTTTTGCAGAGAGGCGCTTTCTGTTTATAGTTGTCCATTAAGTCCATTTAGATGAAAAGCCAATGTTAAATAAACACAGCAGTGAAATCCAGCTGCAGTTATACAAGAACATAATTAATGGGTCTATATATAGCATTTCATTTGTGAGTAAAGTGGAAGTGACTGAAACTGAATGATTGATTTGCTGGCACCCTACAGAAAACATGTTATATCTGCTGTTCAACCAGCTGCATTCCATTGTGGTGATGGAGGTGACGGTGGGTTAAGTGCACTAACTATGCAGGGCAACATCCGTCCTCAGTTTGATTCCCATTTCAAGCAAGTAAAGCTGTAACATAACCATCACAACTCTTTGGTGATTGACTAGAGAAGCCTAAGTAAGCACTTTTGTACTGAAGGAACATTCTCATATCTCTAATAACTGTTGGAGGAAGTACACCCCTTTTTTGTGTCTGCACTGCAGGAACTGGGTGGTGATTTCCAACTCTGTTATTATCATGAAATCCACAACACGCAACAAGCACACAGCTCCGATCACTGTGTCCTACATCTCGTTGTTGTTGGTGGTGTTGCATGTTGTGCAGAGTGTTCCTTTTGGAGGTGTGAATGCAAACAAAAAAAGCCCATGAAGGTATATAGTTCTGGAGAGAGCTCCCCATTGGATAGTTACCCTTTGTCAGGAGCATACTATTGCATTTCCATGATTGATATTATAATGCACATAACCACCAAAACACTACGCTATCTGGCTAGCTAGTGGCGATGACATTTCTGCTCACAGCCACAATTTCAAGTGACATGTTCACCTGCGGCAACTAGGATATTACCTTCAGTAACTTTTTTTCAATTATACATCATATAGTTCCAAGTAGAGAAATGGAATATATTTTGAGTGAGATGGATTTAGCAGTTCTATTTTTTTTTTTTTTGCATCAGCGTTTTTTTGGACCATGATAACATTACAATTGAACAAGTGCTGTCAAAATGAATCCCTGAATCTTAAGGTCTGTGAAGATAGAAAAGGTTTGAATTATGCAACTTTTAGAGAGATCAGCAGTCCTTCTCCTTCGTGGGCTGTTGGTTCATTCATTCCACGGCCCATTCGAGAGCGCTGCCTGGGGTTGATCAGTCCACTCAGTGAAGATTAAAAAAGGGGATGCGGGGCTGCTCAGTGAAGCTTTTGTCGACGGCTTGCTCTGGTCTTGCTGCAGGCTTACGTTACCTCTTGGTGGGGGGAAATACGGTGGGAACATTCGCAGGCTGGTCATACCCATATTGACCCAGATGTTGGACTGGGGGGAGCGCGTGGCCGGCTGCTGGCGAAGGAAGAGCAGGTACCGGGGGAAAAGCTCCAGCTCGGCTTGGCCCGTCTTGCTCTCGAGGATTACCTACAGAGGTGAAAGGGCAGGTGTCAAGTCACTGCAAGTTTATGCCACTGAAAAAACTTTTTGTTCACCTGGTGTATTAATTTGTTTTTTCAGATTTTAAATCAGTTCTGAAAAGTTAAAATTTGAGTTTCGAAAGGGTGAATCCTTACTTTGAAACTTTTGCCGATATGCATATGCACTGATATTGCGGACTGTTCTTTAAGAACTGAGTTTACAACACATGCTTTTCAGAGATCTGCCCACACAAGCTCACGTGTTATGTGATTTCTGGCAGCGTTGTCTCGCACCTGAGGTCTGATTTTCAAAATATGACATGATATTCATCCAATACACTCTAAAACATTTCTATGCAATTTTGGAGCACTGTACTTTTTAATCATTCAATAGTTCTTTAATTCATCATATTATTCTCACTTGAAAGTGAGAATAATAAGAAAGAAAACATAATAATATGTTTCCTTTGTGTAGGAAATGTGCTTTATAAATAAACTTGCCTTGCCATACATTCATAATGCTCTGACCAAATGGTTTAAAATCCATGTGTCTGCAAACGCAGTTGTCTGTTAAAATCTTTTATGGGTTTCATTGTTGAGACAAATGAAGCCTCAAGAAAGTTAAGTCTCAGAGTCGTCATGTGATTTGAGCCCAACTTTTAAACTCTCCACTCTGTTCTTAAGAGTTTTCCTGTGATGGGAACATTGTGTGCGGTCTTCACTCACCGGTCGCGGCAGGCTGAGGTTGGCACCGTACCAGTGGTAGAGCGCCCGCCACACTGGCTCTGGCACCGTCTCGAAGTCTCTACCAGGCACCAGCTGCAAGGATCGCTTCAGCCTGCCACCTTCCATGGTTAACGTAGGGGCCTGCAGGGGCACAGACGTCAGCATTTAGATATGTGCACAAAAAACACTATTCTGCCAGCTTGAATTAAAGATAATAGACTGAGACAGTGTCCTAATGCTCCGCACACGCTGGTAGGCTGCTATCATTAAAGCTGAATGCAGAGATAAGACAAAGGAATAAGGAAGCGCCATCTGGTCCCTGAGAGTGTTTGCCAGCAGAGGAGGAGTGCCTCCTAATTACGAGTCTCAGATCATTTGTATGTCAAACGTGAGCTTTTTGCAATAGATGCTGGCAACGATATTCTCACACATTGTTGTATTTTTTATACTAAAGACTACAAACTCAGAGAAGTAAGCAAGCAAAAGTTTGACTTTATTGTCTTTCAAAGGTCTGGATCACATCTATCTTTTAAATGTGTTTTCTTTTGATCCCTACACTGTCTTTTGATCCCTATGAACAGACGAGTTCAGTTTAGAAAGCAAATCCAGAGGGAGCATACTGCAACTGAAGACCTTTGTCAAACAAGACTGCTTTGATGATTTCATACGCCAAAGCAAACATCTGAACAATTTTATATTTGAAATCTCGGAAAGTTAAGTAAAATATGGTGAAGTGTTTCATTCAGACAATTAAAATGGCTTATTTAAAAGAGGAATGAAGAGTCAGACTAGTTGTTGCCCTCTGCCTTCAGTCTTTATGCAAAGCTAAGCTAAACACATCCTGACTGACGGTAAACTCAAGCCTCGTCTTATCTCATGCCCCCCCCTCCCCGAGACATTATTCCTTTAAAAACCGCCCAGGCGGGTTCAAGTTGTAATAGTTATTGATTTCTTACTTTAACATTGTGTGACATTTACTTCATGATCAACAGCCATGACTTTCATGGGGAGTCTGTGATCGACAATCTGCCTTTTAAAGCTCATAAATAGTAAACGGCATCACACAAACACGTGCATGTCCTTGCCTTCATGGGGTCGGTGTTGACCAGCGGCTGGTTGTCGATGGCTCCAGGTCTTTGTGCTGCCAGCTGGGAGGGGAGGTGGCCGTTGGCTCCAGAAAAACACTGATTGTTGTTGTCTGACACATTGTGCTGACGGGCAAAACAGCTCTCCGCCGCTGAGGGAGCTACCTGTGGGCTCAGGGCTGCTGGGAGAGCCAGGGCCGACGTACAGGAGGAAAGAGATAAAACACATCAAATGTCAGGTTGAGGTTTCAATTTAAACAAAAGCTGAAACTATTATTTCTTTCTGCAAAAAGCTACAATTTGGTACAATGTCTAGTGTGTGGAAGGTGACATTTTGGATTTAGTGACACTTAGCAGGGAGAGACACGATGTAAAACATGCAACATTGAAGTTCCTACACCTTTTGTTTTTTACTTTTTGTATTTTTTTTTTTAAACTAACTGTGTTTGAGTTGAAAAAATTACAAATCGCAAAAGGATCAGTAATCTTTACACTTTCTTGATAACCAAGCAAACAGACTCAAATCATAATCGCAAATCAGAATTGTGATCACGATGCAAATGCAATATATTCCACACACTGTCCATAATAAACACAATATGAGTTTTTCACCAAATTGTGCAAATTGTATTTTTAATTCTTTAATGCAACGTGTAACGGGAAGGATATGTGTGTTTCTCAACAGCTTCATTTAATGAGTTCAGTAAATGATGCAATAGACGTTGAGTCAACTGAACTCCCTCACTAGCTGATTTGTTGGCACACTGACCATTATTGCATTAAATACTAGGACTTTTTTCTCATTTAGTCAAATAATAAGTTATATGAGCATTTTTACAGTGGGAGGGGGAATTCTAACACAAATCATCCCTGTGAATATTCAGAAATTCTACTAATGGCCAAGTTATAATATGACCAAAAACAGCTGATTTGATGGAGCCCAGACTGACCGGACTCAGTGGCCTCAGAGGCGCTGGACACAGCGTCAGGTGACCTCTCCTCAGTGGGGCTCACAGGGCTGTGGGCTCCTCCCAGTCCTCCCAGTCTGTCTGGAGGCACTGGCTCGACTGTGGCCGTTGCCATTGGCGTACGCAGGGAACTCAGGATGGACGGCTGCTCCACCACGATGCCCTTATGCTCCTGCACAGGGAGACAACAGGAGGCACTGTCCTGTCAGTGTTTGAAGCAATAGCTCAGGTTAACATGGTGTCACTGCTTCTGTCCTAAAAGCTGCTCCTAAGAAAACTGATGTGTACAGTGAAGAACATCCTGAATGTGGAATGTGTAGTTGTTATGCCAACTCCTTTACTTATTCTCATCTTCCTTTCCTGTTTTTTTGGAGGAGGTTTGTAACTCATTTAAAAAGAGCTCTTTTTTTCCTTTCAATTCAGTTCAATTGTTCAGAGGTTCTCTAGGTAACATTTGTGTGTATAACCCATGTGCTTATGTGAAGTTTGTGTTGGAGTCAAATATCTGTTGACATTAGCTGACTGTAATTTTAAACTAACATTAGAGCAGAAGAGAGGAAATAAAGATCTTGACAGTGAGAAAATCCGACCCCGAACCTGCGCATAGAAATCAGTATATTGTAGCAGTTATCATGGATGTAGACAACTGAGACTGTTGTTTGCTTAGTAATGGAGTTATATAACATCAACAAAGCGAGCGGCTCCCAGGAGACAACAGACGCCAACAGAAATGTCATGTATGGACACAAGCACCTGCAAATCTTCCATAGTGCATCTTTAACAGTTATTTCAAAATTGAATATTTAAAACAATTGAAAAATAAAAATGCACTAAATAGAGATTGTCTTGCTTCTCCGTCACATAATAAACTATTATGGCTCCAACATTAGTCCCCTTTCACTCGGTGGGAGGTGGTATGCGTGAACACGGGTCAGGAGAAGTGGACTCAGACATTACCCTGCCTGTACTCGAGTACAATGTCCAGGCAGGGAACTGTCTGGACTATTGATAGTTCTACAGACCGTAGTCTTAAGAGGGGATTTGTCTCTATGCAGCCCTCAGAAAAACATTCTGTAATAAGAGGCAGACTTAGAAGCACAGACACAAGAGCACATTTATAACCTATAACTGATGATAAAGCTAGCCTCACTCTTTTTTTGTATTTTAACATCTTGTATATATGTAAAGAGATACACAATAACATCAGAAATATGCAGATTAGCATGTGACATAATCTGGCAACATGTGGCAGTTCACTTCAGGATTCAGTGGGACATTAGATTCATCATTCACACACTCAGCTGCAATTAAACTTTGAAGACGGCGGGTGATGGATTACAGGAAACTCTGGGATATATGAGGGGAAATGATGTTACGGAAGAACGCTGCTCATCCCTCCAGGCTCACGGAGAAAAAGCACCCGACTAAGACACTTGCAATTTCTGTTTTGTGACACACCTAACATCCAAAATATATACGTGACCACTTTAGCTTTAATAATATCACTGCAAGTCAGTTTTGTCTTTTTTAATGCCACTTACATATTTGACGTAGTCCTTCCACTGCTGCCACCACAGCATGGATATGAGGAACCAGTTCTGGCCTTGCTGCAGCCCATGTCTGCTCTCTCTCTCTAACCAACCCCTACACACACACACACACACACACACACACACACACACACACACAGAACAAAAATTCAGTGGCCAACAGTCATTAGAAC
>JAPQRN010000006.1:386486-405548 GCA_037367275.1 Coranthus polyacanthus | reverse complement strand
TACTTATACAGTTTTGTTGACTGAATTAAAAACCCAGTCTTCAACAGTAACGCAATTATTCGAAAACAGAAATGAGATGAAAAAGCTACAATGTTAACATGATTGAATTAAGTAAATAACAAAAAGAACAGGAAACAATTTACCTCCACACCAGTAAATGTCCTATCAGCGCTGATTAATCGTCTACCTTTAATTGAAGCACAGGTATCAGTATTGCCATTTTTAAACAATACCTAACCCTAGTTGATTCAATCATGTTGAGTCACAATCGGGCGGCATGCCTGTCACATTTATTAGGTAATCGCCACACTGGAATTATTTGAAATAATCATGATTATTTTGGATAGTAGTGATAATAGTCTCCATTCACCTGTATAAAAACAGTTGGTAGAAGATCACAGAAATAACATATTTCATTGGTATTTCCACAGTTTTCCACCATTTGAATGGCACTTTTTAAATCATCTCCCCTTTGCTACAAGTTCAATGGAGAACTAGCTCTGCATTGTTTAGTTTGATTTGTATTTTGAAGTTACATCATACCTGGCCAATTTACTTTTCATTCTGACCTTTTTTTTTAGTCATAGTACATGGTTTATTTTGATCTACCTTGGTTGAATATTTCAGTAATGGACTTGGTATATTTAAGCCATGTCATATCTGCAAGTTACATTTTTATTAACAAAAGGCAAACAGAAATATTATTACTTTGTTCCAAAATCCTGTGCCAAGGTGTATGTGTATAATTAAACTATTGTTAGACTTATACTACAGTGGTGGTATAAAGTTAACAGGACAGACAATAATATTGCTAATAGCAATTATGTGTATGACAATTAATCCTCAACTCAATTTTCAATATCGTGACAGCCCTACTTGACAGTTGCGTCACACGTATCTTTAATGTATTGGATATTTGGCAATGCATCTAGATGTGTATCAGTTTCAGAGATGTAGATGTGCATCCCTACCACTGACCTTCACAATCCCTCAAAAAATTCTGTTCTCTGAATAGCTCCATGAGGTTTATGTTCTGCGTTTGGCCTTCCCATAAGTGACACGATGTATTACACAACAAAACTGAGATGTATTTGCAAAAATCCATCTTTTTTTCAGGGGATGGAACTTCTAACATTATTTCATTACATAGATATCTAGGTGTATTTTGCTATGGACTCATTTTAAACTGAACCTATAAGTCCTATCATTTAAACTGCACCGATCGACGAGGAGAAGTGCCAGATTTGATCCCTTCTAAACTACAAAGAATATCTGTAAATCTCAACTAAATCAGTGAGAACAGCAGGTCAGCCAAATCTGAGCCGTCTCCGGTTTGAAAAGCTGATTCTATTTTTATCCAGTACATGAAATCATTATGTATCCGCTCTGCTAGACCATCATCAGAACACAAACAAATAATCAAAAGAAGATTTGGTTTTCGTCTGCGTGTTGGTGAGATTTCAGCACATTAAACGAGAAAGTGTCTGCATCTCGACTGGCTGATTGGGCTCCCTCTCTTTGAAGTGTCAGAATCTGCAGCAGCCTTGTTTCTGTTTGAACAGACCGGCGATAACCTTACATCTGGACTGCTGTCACCGCAGTAACTGCTGCCATGGTGACCGAAGCAGAGGAAGAAGGGGAGAGATGCTCGGGAGAAACAAGGAGAAGACAAATGCAGTGGTGTTGTATTGAAGACTTTAAGAAGTGTTTGTGTGTGTGTGAGCAGCAGATGGGGGATGGACAAGATGACTAACACTGACCACATCAATGCACTCGGAGGAGAAGGTGTGTGTGCTGTTAGTGTACGGAACAACTGCAAACAGCACTTAATCTGTTGTCTGCAGCCATGCTGAACTCCTTTTCTCTGCTGCAGTGGTGGTGTTTTACATAGGATAATACTGGTTCAGTGAGTACACAGGGGTATCCAACAAGTGCTATATATGCACAATACAGCGTTCACTGTGACAAAGTAGTGAAAAGTCAACATTTGTCATTAAGGTGACTTGTAAAGCATTAGGGTTTTCTTGTGCGCAAATGTGAGGTAAAAATCTGACAAAAGACACATCAAATGTTTGTTTGACAAATCTAAAAAGAAATTAATTTAAAAACACATATCTATTTTCTCCCACCAGGCATCCCTCAATCAAAACAATGACAGACAATGCAAATCACAACGCATTGCAGATCATATTTGATGTATTACATTCTTCATACAAGTCAAAGCTTTCCTCATAATACTGGAAAAACTAAACTAAACTAGTCAATTCCTCAAAATAAAACTATGAATACATATGCACATGTTAAATTAACTACAACTAAACTCATACTCGCATTGGGTTTAATGCAATGGTTTTTTTTCCCCCCTTGCTTGGTGAGGCATGTGGGTCAAAAATCGACTTGCCTAAGTCAATTTTTATTTGACCATTTACATTTTATGTATTAGCGGTTATCGAAAACTAATGTTAACGGTAATCTGCATGTGCAACTCTCAACACAGATGAGAAGGAGGCAAGATTATGATATTGCTGAGTGCACTCCTCAGCCATTTCTATTATCAGCTGGGGGAAAAATCATGCGTTTACTTCTATTTTAGTTTCTAGATTTACTAGTCTGATGTGGCATTTGAGCAAGTGGGCAGCATACTTTATTGTTGAGCCGTTACGGCTCCAGTGCGGTTTTGTTTAATTTCAGAAGCAGATTTATGCACAATCTGACATTGCTTGGAGTTCATATAAGAAAATGGTTCAAGACTATCAGGAGCAAATGAGTAAGAGCACTGGATGATGTTTTTTTTCAGGTTATTACGGATCAACCAACCTGTTCTGTATCTCTGCTTCCCTGATCCCCACCTCTGCAATAAACGTCTACCTGTAATACATTTGGGCTAATATTGATCCTTTAGTCCCATATCAAACTTTGCCAAATCACCACAAGTAGTCTTCAGTTTGTCTTAGAGCTTGTGCGCTACGACTAACTCAGCCTCTTCTGTTTCAGTGGCAGCCTGCACAGCATATGACTGTTGCTATCGCCTCACAATTTAACTGCGCTTGGTGTGACATGACCATGGCTTACCTCTGCTACTTTAGGGGGAACTCCATCTCCCAGCACCTCTCTGTAAAAGCATTGCTGGGTCATATAATAGGACAGGCCGCTGGTTCTCTTGAAGGCATCCTTCAGCCGCTTCAATTCCACATCAGTGACTGAAGACACAGACAAAGAGAAAGTATTAGTATTTTATGTTGCAATATGAAATCAAACTAAAGAAAAAGAACAACATAAGCACTAAATCAGAGACTACAAGTGTGTTTTTGTCTTATGTTGATTTCATTTTGATTTGACATCTTGTTGCGTCTCTTACACCGTTTTCATCTTGTTTCACCTTTTATGAGATGAAGACATAAAACAAATGTCTTCATCTCGTCACGTCTTTAACCTTACACATCATTTTTGTCTTGTTTCATCGTTTACGTCATTTTCATGTTGTTGCATCATTTACCTTATTTTTGTCTCGCTGTGCCTTTCACGAAAAATTTAAAACAACAAATAACAGTCTGTCTTCTTCAACTTTCACTCAGGACCAAACATCAGTTTTTGAAGTTGAATAACTATATTGATCACAATAACATTTTTAGCCATATCACACAGCCACGAGTGTTATTAACAAAAGTATTTACATTTCTGTCGTGTTAAGCTAACATGCACTCTACTTATTATAATAGCTCTTATTAGTATACTTCAAATTATTCTAGAATGACAGCAGAATTACCTGCAGCAGAAATTTAAACATTTTCTTGCACCACTACATTTCCTTCACCAGGGGAAAGATGTAAAATGTTTTCTCCAGTCTCCTCTGAAAGGCTGCTTAAAACACCAAGGGCTCTTGAATAGAGGATGTATTGAATAACAAAATCATCAACACCAAATCGCTGCTGTGGTGACAGATGACTAATGAGTGAAATAGAGCTGCTCCACACTGTGGATAAATGATCAACACAAGCCAAGAGCTGATGTCAACTGTTAATATGCAACAGTTAATAGTAATGAATGATCCTAAAATCTCAGTTTATAAGAGCACTTATAATTCAGGTTTTCCTGATAATACTTATATTGTTAGATCTGGTAGAAACATACTTGAAAGGCAATAAAGACAGGAGTCAGGTTGTACATGTGTGTGTATATAAATGGATATTGGAGTCAGCTGGTGGCTGATCAGCTGATGAGTGATCTAATGATGCAGCATGAAGGAAACAGCTGATGCTAATAAGCTAATGCATGTGCAGCTACAGTATCTGAGCTCGACTGTGTTTTATCACATTTAGCAAAAGGGCTTCTGTACTTTACTTATTTCTTCCATCAAATTGAAATCATTCTGATCAGAGATTCCAACTTAACTAAATAAAATGATCTGTAAGATGTAGACAAGATGAAGCATTTAATCAAGATAGAACGTTTTTGATATGCACAAAGTGGTTCCACTTGTAGTTTCTTTTTTCGACTTCATTTTATCTTTTCAAACCCTTGTTTGAACAACTCTCTTGACCATTGAGGTGTATAACAATCCGCAAATCTCTTAAGGTCTCCACAAAAAGCTTGTATCACATATATATGTTTTGTTTTGCTTCTGCCGTGATTCTGTCCCTCATGGAAACTTGTCACATCAACTAACTTACAACCATGTGGGGCAAAAATGCACAGAAAGAATATTTATTCCATCCAAACAATTGGATGAAGCGTTTTCATTGTTCGCCCCTCCCAACCTGATTAAGAATTCCTTCCAATAGGGCTGGATCAGGCCGATCTCTTTAGACTGAGGTGGTTACAGGAGGCATTTTTAATCTGACTGGGCTATTAAAACAATTATTAGTGGGATATTAGGGTCCATGTAAACACAGATAATGATCACTTAAAACTAAACAAATTAATATTTCCCTCATTTGATACCACTTCCTCAGATTTCCAAATAGAGTCTGAAGCAGAGTCTGAAGCGGAGACATAGGGACAGGACATCTGCTCCACCAGCCAACCAATGCAAAAGCCTCCTTCTGGACAGAAGGCGCTCATTATAGCTGTCAATCATGCAGTGCACATGTTTATATCCTCAAAACAAAACATCTGAAAATGACACCCTGCATTGCCTTGAAAAAGGTGGTTGGGGTTTGTAACCTTTAATACAACCATCCACCAGGGGGTCAATCAACATGTTTTGGCTTCACTCTTTGGGAGCTGCTGTTGTCCATCTGTTACAAACAGTCTATGTTTTGGTTTTACTCTTCTCATCAGTAATGTTTCCAGAAGCACCAGCAACCTCTACATACATTGTACAATACTTAGCAGCTTTAAATACAGATATTTCCTTTAAAAAGCTGAACCAAAACATTTTTATTTCCATTTTTCAGGTCACCAAACACATATGTGCTAATGTTAATGTGTGTTAGACGTTTAAAATAGCAAGCGCTTTTCTTATTCTGTATTTAAATTGCTCACAATGAAAGCACAGTTTTAGGTGAATGCTCTTCTCTTGACTACAAGAGCACAAAGCGAGTTAACGTGCAGCCATACACTGGGAGACCGGGGTTTTAAGTCCCCAGTTCCCACAAGCTGTTGTCTTGTGTTACAATCTACTAAAGGCTTCCACTTAAAGTCAGAGCAGTGACACGCTGTATATGTGATAGTATGATGGAGTCCCACCTGGCTGCTGCTCTGCAGCAGCAGCAGTGAAACACCCACAGCTCTATTGTCTCTATGAACAGATCAAACACTCATGGAGCTTTCCAGATACAGCTGTATCCTATGCACTGTGCTGCAGTGAGTTTTTATATGCAAATTGTAAGTGGGCATAAAAACAGGTTGGATAGAAAAACACTTAGTAATGACTATGGCTTTTTTTTTTAACCTAATCATCATTAAGCACAAAAGATTTGACGAGTCATGAGATATCAGATGCTATGGAATAAGAATTCTTCACTGACAAACCTTCACAACAGAGCTGCATTCGTCATTTAATTGACCAGTTGTTGCAGTCGATTGCAAAAATATCCAGCAATTATTCTAGAAATTGATTAATTGTTTCACCGATTTTAAGCAGAAATTACAAACATTTGCTTCTTAATAGGGCTAAACAATATGGGAAAAAATATTGTGGTTGTGATATCACAATTTTAGTGGGACTGGTAATTTTTGCATTTCATTTTCACTGAAAAAGAAAATCTAAATAGGACAACACATTTTACCCTCATTAATGAATGGCAATATGGCAATTGGCCATATTGTGAACTTGATATTTTTTCAATTAACTTCTCTGCCCCAGTTCTTAAATATGCTGATTTGCCCAATTTTCTTCCCTTTTTTTGTCTTACGGAGAGTCAGTTAAACTGGGTTTTGGTGAAAACACACACTCTGTAGACATCATTTTGGGCTGTAGGAGATTATCAGGGACTTTTTCTCTTTTCATTTTACATTTTGTAATCAAACTATTAAAATAACCATGATTAATTGCTTAGTTGCAGCCCTCTACAACCAAATAGCAGTTTCCAAGGCATACCACGCTGTAACCCATTTGTGTCATGCTGCATCATGGGCTCGGATCACAGGAGGAAAAATCCTCCACTACTGAGTGTAACTTAGCAAGTTATTACAAAGGGGACACTTCTTTAAGCGTTTATTTTGACACAGACATTATCCTTGGGTCACTTACATCTGATTCTGAACTATACTGACACCAGCCTGTAGAGGGCAACACACACCATATGGCCACACACACGTATGCTGGGTGGCAACACCTGAAGGCAAACTAAACATTACACACTAAAACACACCAAGGAACATCCTGCCAATATGGAGCTGCAGCTTTAGGTATGAGCTTTGTTTTAGGGCCAGTACAGGCTATAAGACTTCATTGTGTTCAAAGAAAAAGAAAGGGCAGAAAACTCCACCAAACCTGAGGTAAAACAAAGGCCGTACACTCAGACTTCAAAGGTAAGGAGGAAGCAGCCAAATGTAGCCTAGGGTAAAATACTGAAGTGCACTGATGTGACTTTAAAAAGCTAAATCAATAAGAGACGATGAATGAGACACACAAGATGTGCAGTGATTGTAGAGTAAAAGATCCATTTAAAGTCTCAGCCGTCACCCTCATACTCAATTCAAGTTTATGATTAAAGATAAGCAGTGAAATATGCACATACACCCACTCTCACACACGCATACAGGTCCTTTGCCCCTTGAATCCAGATCTGTCAGAGGTACATGTTTCTTGGCCCAGTGACCTTATCCTCCCCATAGTAACCATTAACCACTCACACGGCTCAACTGTATGAAGCGTGTCTCTTACAGGGACTGAATATCGTTTCACTTTTCACTTTTGGCTGTCTGCTGAGTCTGCTCTTAAAGAAATGGGGCTGGACTGTTAGCTATGAAGCCAACCCGATTTAAAAATAGGGCTGGGGGATCTGATAATCTTAGACTTATCTTAATTTGCTAAATTGTCTATTCTTCAGAGGTGCTGTACAGATTGTGTCATTAAGTAAATAAATACAGTACGGGGCTATCCTAATATTCCTACTCATTTTAAATGGCCTGAGTACCAGTGCAGTCACTTATTTTAGAGAGAGCATTGCATTATGGATAGTTTGTAGCATTAATGTTGCTAGGCTAGTGAGTTCTTTTGTGTCCATTTATTCATTGGAGTTTGTCTGCACTAGAAGTTTTTCGCTTAGTCCACTTGCACAGTTTGTGTAACATGTTGTTTCAGTACTGCTGAAGAAATAATTGACTTCAGACAGCGACGAGTTACAGTACAGTAACTCTACAAACTGCTCTGAACTCTTGATGGACAGTAGGTCTGATATAAACGGATGCTTTGCCAAGTAAGTAATGCGAAACACTGCAGCTGTCACAGATGTTACACAGTAGTGTGAACTAGTGTTTACTTCACCAATGAGCAGAATTGTTTCGGGTTTCTTCTGGCTAAATATTGCAATAATATTGGTCCAAAAGGATGAGTTTTTAGTTGCCTAAGCCCCCCCAGAACCTAGAGAAAATGGGTGGAAAAGCTTGTTATAGTTTGGTTGTAATTCACCTACATTTTGTAAGAGACTTTAGACAGTGAACTGCTGCAGAACTCTGACATGCAGTAAACCTAGTTTTATACATATACTACATACCAAAGAAGCACTGCAAAACACAACAGTGGATATCTTTTATGTTAGTAATGAGTGTAAAGTGCAAAAATGTTTTAGGTTCATTATGAAACTTTAGCATGACAATTTAAAAGATAAACATATCGGCGGGTTTAGGCAATATGAAACACTGCAAGTCGTAATATCAGAATTTAGATCTGATAAAAAAAAAATCTTAAGTTCCACACTCTATAATAGGCCTTTACATTACCTCTCAAAATGTGATTATTTGCTCAAGCTGTGTTCAGACAGTGGGAAGTGACTTTAAGTGGTAGTACAAAGTGCATTGTGAAAAGATGTAGTGAAGCTGGAGTCGAAAATGTCTCGAGTTAAGTGGATAGTTTGGATGATTCTGAGAGGCAAAAGCTAAGCTATCAGCATTGTGATTTTGCTGTTGTAATCAGACATGATGGCAATGGTGGAGGAGGAGGTGAACTTTGCTGAGGTACATTGCATCTCTTCTGTCTGCACACTGCTTTACACAGGCTATAGGGAAGTTTATGAGAAAAGCTTAGGTGAAGCTCAAATAGAAGTTGAAAGGCTCACTAAATGTGTCATACATTAACTAGCAAACAGGTCTGACCTAAGGCTGTAGGAAGAAGTCTGACTGCATTAACAGCTGTCATTACATGCAAAATCAAACATCATTTCGATATATTCTCCATAGTGTGCAATTACGAAAAGAGTAACAGAAGCATATTTCAATTCCTCAGACAATAATCAACTGAACGATGGCAGCCAAAGCAAAGTATGTAATAAGCCCATGCTGCACAAAGCATTAGCCAAAAGCTGTGACGTAACTGAATATGTAACAGGGTTTTTAATTTAGTGATGTAAATGCTTGTACCTTTTTCTCACCATTTAATATGATAGAAAAAGAAAAGTAAACATGTGAATGAAGACTTTTATGTGGCGAGATGTTAAAAATGCAAAAATAAATGCATCCACTTTGAGCGCCAACACTGTATGCTGCAATACGTGATGAAATGAAACAATAATTATGAAAACGGATACTCTTGGCTTCCCAAATATAATTAGCTGCGTTTGAAGTTGTTGTAAAAGAAAGGGGTCCACACAGGCCTGTCCTGCTCACTGATCAAACATGACACTCACTGTTGTGAAGTGATGATTTGCACCAACTCTTAGTTTCTCCACGGGCTCATTAGAGGTCACTTTCCGAGGTTCATCTTCAAAACAACGCCACAGTGAAGACGGATGAGAGCAGTTATGTGGTTATTAAACGCCTGCATGAGTAGGAAAGGAGGTATTGCTCACATGGTTAGAGAGAGAGAATTGAATTACAAGGAATGACTGCTGTGTCTGAAGATGGCTCCCAGGGAGAGAAGGGAAGGAACTCATAAAAACAAATGAGAAAAGTCAGAGTCAAAGTCAAAGGGAGGTTTTACGCTGAGCAAAGCAGAGGTACAGCCGGTTAGAACTGAGGAGGGACAGATGCAACGCAGTAGAAAGGAGGAAAACTCATTAACAGTGAATAATCCATGGATAATGGATAACAGCAGCTACATTATAGTCCTGATCCATGTGTAGTCCTTTGTTTCTGTGCTCCAGGTAGAGCAGCTGTCAAACATGCCCCACTGTGCTCCATTAAAACACAATAACTGTGTGGTGATGCAGAGCATTGTAAGCAACTGCATTGTGGAACGAACAACAAGACCCAGTGGGCAGCAGACCACATCAGGACTGTGGTGGTCGGCTTCCAGGTGTGAAGGAGTGGAACTGCCTGAGTGTGGAGCAGGGCTTTTCTGAAACAATCTTAGAAGCTGCCTGCTCTCATTACAATTAAAAACAGACATAATCTGACTGAACCCATGGTAGACCCGTCGAGCTGGATAGCTGGATGAAACTAACACAAATGTTATATTATCATCAGAAGTTTGACTGGTGTTCTTTTAATGACATCATCTCGTTACAGCCCCTTCATCTGCCATGGTTTAAAAAGGAACCTGGGTGGAAAATTAGCGCCGCCATCTGTTTTTCTTGAGGCACCTCTAATTGGATTTGGGTGTGGTTGTGGATGACAAGGATATATATGACCCGTTTTGGCCATAGCACATGTTTTTTTTAATTATTGGTAGGGCTGGGTGAATATAATTTTCCGTTATACAAGTATAACAAATGCTCGAGAAATTGTTGATGTAATTTCTATGTTTAGGACATGGAAACCTGATCTGCAACACACCAGCCATTAAGTTTACATTCACAATAATATTACATTTTTATTCCAAATATGACAATATTCTCAATTTGGCAATGTCATCTAAAAAACTCATGCTGTTTGGATATACTGAATCAGGCCTTTTCCCGAATGGAAAGACGTGGGATATGCCGATATTGTTCCATATTTATGAGGATTCTTTGGATATGTCAGGTGGGGTCTCTGGTAAAGATGTATGCTCCAAACAAAAGCTGACATTTCTGGTTGGAAGGAGAAACACACCTACAAATATAAGCACAAAAACCAGAATACTTTGTGCGTGTAAAGGTCGACAGTGTAGCATCTTGTCTGCTTAATCCTCAAAAAAGGAGAAGGGCAGAATGTTGTCTTGTTTACAGGCACAGTGGGTGATGGGCTTGGTGTACCTCAAACTTCTGAAATGTTCTGCTGTTTGGCAAGCATTTGTCTATCTTTATCTGGTTCCTTCAACTTTTTGTTTGTAGTTCAGTAAAAAGCTTTGTATATTTAAGTTATTATTTAGACCATATCAAAGAGACCATTATAATCCTTAAACCTGTAGGTCTGTCCTTTAGAAAGTGGATCAGGCTTATATGTAATAGTGGTATAAAAGGAAAAGAAAAAGACAATTAAACGGTTAATTGTGACTATTTGTATGACAACTAATCGTCAACTAAAATTTCATTATTGTGACAGCCCTATCTATGAGCGGGAGGCTTATGCTGTTGGAGTGTGAAACTGATTAAGAGCACAAGTGCTGAATCAGAGGCTTTAGCAGCCCTGCAGGCAACCAATCACACACGTGGATCAGCAAAGCACAGCACAAAGCTCCACCAACAGAAAATAGAGCACCCTTGTGTCGCGTAAGGTAGGAGCCGACTGGATTCACAAGACAAGAAGTGGAACACCTTCCTGCTGTAAAAGCCTCCGTTGTCTGCAGCCAACTCCTTTCTTACAGAACACAGAAAGCTGCTGAACTGTGCTTATTATGCAGCTTGGGGAGGGTTTTAACTGCTCACTGTCTGGATAAGCCAACATTTCCTCATACTGGATAATCTGCGACTATTCTGAGAATGGATGAATCGTTTAAGTGTCAAAAAAAGGCAAATATCTGCTTGTCACGGCTTCTCAAACATGGATATTTGCCTATTTCTTTGTTTTATACATCACCCAATGAAATATTTGTGTATTCTGGACTGGTGATTGGTCAAAACAAGCACTTTGAAGTAGAGCTGGGCAACGTGGCCAAAAAAGGCGCAACAAGATGAAAAATGACATAAAAGATGCAAGATGTTAACAAGATGTAAAAGATGCAGGAAGATGAAAAACACGCAAGACAAAAAAGGACGAGATGAAAAAAAAATGTAAAAGATGAGTATTTGTGGATGTAATCTATTCTTTATGCTCAGAACATGACAAACACTTGGCAAGCAGCGGAACATTTCAGAAATGTCGTGGTAGAACATTCAAACCGTTATAATGACAAAATTTTCAACATCGAAATACGCATGAATAAACACTAACACAAACTTATCAGACACACTAAACAAGTTAGTAATCCAAACACAGAGTTCCTTAATGTTTGATCGTGAACATTTCCTCATTTTCAGCATATGTACGTTCAAACTGCATTTGCGCTCAGTGATATAATCCGCATTCCATGACCATCGTTTTATCTGATCCATAAAGTGCATTAAACAAGTATGTAAGCTGCCACTTCAGATTTGTTTCCATTCTCCCCGCCCATTAATCTCCACTCACGGTATCTACCATGGATCTGTTGATCTCAAACGGGTTGCACTGCCTGATTTCAGTGTTTTGGATAAGTTCCACATCTTAACTGCCTGCTGTTTTCACACAAACATTCAGACCTGTACAAAGCATCTATCAAAAAATATTTGCACTCCTAATATAAGAGTAAGGCACCGCATGACACAAAATATGATAATCAAATGACATGATTATGATAAGCAGGCTGCAGCACAAGCCAACACTGACTATGCATGAAAACCACATTGTATCTATTAATCAAGCAGCTGTGGCAGCTGTTTAGTGATGCATCTGGGCATGTTGTGCACATATCATAAATAAGAAGCAGTCAAGGGGAGCGGTCCTGGGGCTCATTATCTAGAGTGTATAACCTTCACTCCCATGAACCCTGTGCAGCCTCAGTCTCCACGGTGCCACGGTGGTTAATGGACAGCCTGCTGACAGTTCATCCTGAGCAGACCATCCATCAGCGAGGAACAAACCCCGAACGACACAGCCCCGAAGCCTTCCTTTAATGCAGGGTGGTTTTCTGCGTTAACACTCACTAAAAAGATGACCCCCACTCCTTAAAGGAGAAAAGGAGCAGTGCGTGACAGGACAAGAAACTGAAAGAGTCAGACATCAGCTGTCTGTGGACACCAGACTGAATTCTGTCCATGGCCATGGGATTTTAGTTGACAATTAACTGTGCAACGAATAATAGTGATTAATGATATGTCTTGTTCTTTTCATTTTATGCCACTATTACAGTTTAAATCTAATAGTTAATATTACACAATAATACAAGAGCCATTTAGGCACTGGAAGAAAAACAATTACCTTTCTGTTTGCTTCTAGGCTTTATAAACAAAACTTCCACATGGCAGATATGACATTAGAGCTGCAACCATTATTCAATTTAAGCTGCAGTGCTTGATAGTTTTTTTAATGTCACTGGGCAAAAAAATCCATAATTACCTTTCAGCATATTGTAATTCAAGTGGTCTGAGAGGACACAAGACTTCTGCATCCACTCTTTGCCTGTGTTTTCATGCTGTAGAAAATCTGACGCAGATTTTAGCTAATCACAGGCATTTTCAGACAGGTAGGAGGGTTAAATACTTGATGGACAGCTGTAATTACAGATCACTGATCAGATTCAGCCAGACGCGACCTAGACATGATCATACTGCTCTACTGTGCGTATCAACATGGAAGCTTGGATAAGTGGCTTCACGTTTACATAACAGCATGAAACGGCATCAGGCCATGTGTATTTATATTTCATCTTTTGATTTGGACTGACATGAGAGAGCTGCAGAAGGAAAGTGTGTATTTTCAAATTCTGGCGTTTTTTCCTCCTGATTTCGGCTCCTGTAGCTTTAATTGATGAGTTGTCAAAAATTGTCAACTATTTTTACAATTAATAACTTGTTTGAGTATTTTTTTAAAGACAAAAATAAAATTCATCATCCTCCGATTCCAGTTTCTTACATGTATCTGGTTCCTTTCCTCCTCTGTGACAGTAAACTGAATATCTTTGGGTTGTGATCCAAAAAAGACATTTCAGGACATCATCTAAGTGTTGAGAATCAACCATTTGCCATTTTCTTTTATAGACCAAACAATTAATCAATTGTGAAAATAATCAATAGATTAATCAGTAATGAAAGTAATCATTAGCTGTAGCCCTATATGGATACATAGACAATAACTTATATCTACAAAGCCAAAGACATTGCAGGAATGAGGGAGAAAAAGTTGTGGTTGCTATTTCTCCACTCAGGTGCCATTAAACCTTAGCAGAAGAAGGTTGTTCAACATTAAAAGAGTGCCTTTCAAAGCTCAAACAGAGGAAAATGATTCCAGCTGTGAATGAAAACTCTTCTAAACATGATCACAATCAGTGGATAGCCAGAGAGAGACAAGGATACACCTGACACCGTCTTTGAGCAGACCACTAGTTTGCAAGACTGGACAGAACAGTGACCATGCAAAAGAAAATCCAGACACACAGATGGAGATGTCTGTCGCGTCCCAGCTCTGTGCTGGACGCCCATGGGAAAAGAATCTGTGGGTGATTGGTGCAAAACAGTCGAGAAAGAGCTGAAAAGCAGAGGCCTGACTTTGGAGACATCCCCCAGAGCAGCCGCAGACAGATTCGAGTGGAAATTCCTTTCCATCACCTCAAGTGCCAGACAGCACAAAGAGGATGACTGACTCACTGACACAGTTTGCAGTGTACCAGAGACTTTATTTGACTTTTCTTGCAAACCTTCAGTCAGTCAAACTGTACGGTACCAACTTGATGCATGTGCAATAAAATATGTATGTAAATACATGTAAATATGTATGAATTTAAAATATAAATGCAGCAGCTGTCATACTGGTATGTTTGCTTCACCTAAGGCTGGGTGATATGGCCAAAAATTATGTCTAGACGTTTGTCATGAATAACTTGTAAAGTCATTACAGTTTTCTTATGCACAAATGTGGGGCAAAAAAAAATAAAAAATAAAAAAATCAGGCAAAAAACGTATGAAATGTTTACTTTACAAATTTAATAAAGAAATAAGCTGCATTTGAATTAATGGTAACAAAACCCAATTTTCTAAAGTAACCATCATGGGAACCATGATCCATCGCCACCACCTAGGCAATTCTAGGTGCAGTTTTTTTTCCCCAGCTATTATTTTCACTCATTGTTGGCAATTCCAGTTGAGAAGCCTGTTATTAGCCATCGGTCATTATCAGAGCTAAGTTCTGTCGATACCGTCAAATGTCCTGTCGATGATGGTGAATGTCTCCACCAGCCATGTGGTCTCCGAAGTTCTGAATGAGCCAGCATCTGTGAAACCTCTGTCTCGGACATCACAAATATTTACTGTGTACGGGGCCGTGACAGCAAAGTACCACTACACAGCTTCTGAACACACAAACAGCAAATAAGAAAATGTCTACTATGTGTCCTGTATTAGCACGGTAGCATGAAGACCAAACAGAGCTGCCTGATAATAGCTAAATTGTTTCTATTAGATGGAGAACTGGGGAGAGCAAACAAAGCAGTGCACATAATGGCGAACACTCGGCGTATTGTAAAGCAGTGATGCAATGGGTGTATTCTTGGACACTGGGCTGCATTAAATGCAATGGCTACCATTCAAATTCATAGCAAACAATGGGTCTGATATCTGCCACTGCCCTGGCATACGCACAGTCTTCAGACATGCTCTGGGACCAAAACAATCAGTGCATGCTCACACTGTACACACACACACCTGTATTCTTGCACACACACATGTTCACAGCAGTATTTCAGTGTCGGACCACCTTGCTAAATTAACATGGCAGCAAAGCAGCAGCTGGCAGAGCCTCCAGCTGTGATTCAATGTTTGCTGTCCTATGAAATAAGGAGGGCCCTGCTGCTATCAGCAAGACTGGAGACACGGGAGCGGGGAGGGAGCACTGAGGCCTCTGGAGTGCCGCAGCATACAAATATTAAAGTCACGTGACCCCCGGTGACCTTTTAGTCATAGCAAGCTGTCGACGGAAGCGCCTGCAGGCACAAACACACAGGAAGCACTGTTCTTAAAAAGCTCTTTTCACCTGCGGGTATGACACCAAAACACTCAGCATGAGGCTGCAGTTTAATGAGACAACAGGCAAGGACAACACTTTACTTTTATTTCCAGATCCCATTTAAAATAGATTCGACAAATCCTTAGAATGATACTATAACCCTCTCCTTGGATCATTTACTTCGGTTTTGGTCAGCCGCCAAATCTGTTTAGAGGAAGTTCAAGCTTGGGAACTTCCAGATTTGGCCTAAAATACACACTTCTACTATGTCCTTGTTATTATACAGGACAGCCATAGATTGTTGCTGTTGCTAACTTGTGAGTTAGTGAAATTTCTGGATAATCAAACTTTCTGAGATGTCACAAGCTATACTTAAGTACTGACTAATTCAATGCAGAGAAATTGTAGTTAAAGAAAAGTGAGACAGAAGGGCAGGTAAAATGGGCATTGCTTTCGTCTTCCTTCTATGTTAATGGTTCACAGTGTTCAAGAATCATGGATTTGTAAACATATTTGATGCCGTGGATCTTTCATCCTACCTTTTTCAGCTCCTATAAATCAGGCCTTTCCTCATAATTTCTGAAAAACTCAAAATAACACTAAAACTAAAAAAAAGAAGAAAAAAAAGAAAACTGAACTAAATCTAAATAACTGATCAATTCCTCAAATTAAATCACAAGCCAAACTGAATGACTACATATAAATAAAAACTAATGAAAATTTCAAAACTATAACTCTGAGCCAATGTTAATTCTGTCATAACTTTGCTTTGGTTTTTTTTTTTGTCATGGTCTCTTTCACAACAGACACAGCTTACAGCAACTGAGACAGTAGCTCACATAGGAGCCATCAAAGGAGCTACAAAAAGGTTGAAAAGGGCCCATAGCTATGTGCAACATCTGTAACACAAATATGAGAGGGCACCTGAAAAGAATACATCCAACAAAAACACTGGGATGCTGCTTTTTGTACTGAAGACTCGTCAGTATTAGCACAACAGGACTGAGTACAGGAATGTGTGTTAATGAAACACACACTTGACTTAGTTGTACAGGGAAGCAGACAACACACACCCATGTTGATCTTACTCAAAAAGCTTAAGACTGTTATTGGTTCATAGCAGTTGCAGAAGTCTGGGACCAAAAGGATTGGGTAACTGTCAGATTAAGTGTTGTGCAGCTCGTCCAACTGAGGATCAGATGCTAACCTGATAAACCTTACAGTCAGTCCTCATGGAAAAGTCAACATTCCAGTCATTCTTTAAAGCACATTATTACAGAGTGACAAATGAAAGGAAAAACCTGATGGGAGCGGTCTCTTCCAGGATGACAAGACGGAGGCTCACTGAACGGTTTGATCAAACTGTTGTGAATCGTATGCCATGGCCTTCACGATCACCACATCACAACACAAATGAACACGACTACACTAGCACTAAGACTGTCACAATAATTCATTTTTAGTTGACGAGTAACTGTCATACAAAGAACGTGTAACTGCAATTGACAATTTGTCTTTTTCTGTTCCCTTTATGTCACTAGTAGCCCAACAATAGCTTAATTATACACATTCAGTACAACTTATGAAGAAAAAGAGCCATTCACTGGCAATGAACACTGAAAAACGTAAATAAAAAAACTGATTTCTATTGAGTGGGTTAATAAACAAAAACTGCACAGGGCAGATTTGACATAAATAATAC
The DNA here is from genome assembly GCA_037367275.1 of Coranthus polyacanthus. NCBI lineage: Eukaryota > Metazoa > Chordata > Actinopteri > Kurtiformes > Apogonidae > Coranthus > Coranthus polyacanthus. The sequence continues at coordinate 388,147 of JAPQRN010000006.1, read as the reverse complement.
CTTAACTGTTCATCAGACTGTGTTTATCAATTTACAATCATCACAAAAATAACTGCAGTTACTTCACATAACTGGAATAACGCATTTTTCTAATAACTGTGACAGGCTTAAGGAGAACATGTGCTCCTAAGTTGAACATTTTAGAAAAGAATAAAATAACTTCAGGGGTGGAGTGAAAATATATCAAATTAACTTTATTTATATAGTATGTTTCAAAACATGGCCACGAAGTGCTTTACGAATAATAATGTTTTCCTTTATAAAAAGGGATACGAGGGGACATTTGCAAGTAAAATTACTTAATTTATTTGGATACAAATGGTTTTTGATTATTTGTGCCTTTATTTAAGAATTATTATTATATGTACAATAATAACAACAATTGTCCAAGTTATTATATGTAATTTTTTATACTGTATTAGTATAAAGCACAATGAATACCATACACAGCTCTATAATAAAGCAGTGTTTAGTTCTAAAAGGCAAAAAAGTTCATTTAGAAACACAGGATATCACTGGTCCAGCAGCTTTTTATACGTTTTTATAAGCATTGTTTCTGTTTTTTTTTTTTTAATAAATGTAGAAAAGTGTTGCCTTCAGGGACTGTAATACATTTTTGTGAAGAATCATATGCGTTCCTAAAATGTTGTGAGAAAAATGAATTTGAGTAATATTGAAAGTATAGCTGATTTCACTTCGGAAAAAAGGGTTAAACAGCTTGAGTTTCACTTGTCCTAACATAGAGACAGAGGTCTACCCTAGTCTCATTTCAGCTAAAAATATTTTTACACTTCTCATAATACGATAAACGATCTCCAACGTGTTTTGCACCAATGCTTCAGCAAAGCATGAGTGTAAAATACAGCTTACTGCATGGCTGGACTGCTCCAATGTCTGCTGCCACTGTAGCTCACTGTGGTGCAGTAATTCTTGTCTGCCTGCAGTATCATAACTGTATTTCATCAGTAGCAGAAAAACAATACATTACACAAATCTCTAAACAATCACTAGAAGCAGACTTAAATAAACTTGCTAGCCTAGAGATATTAATGCAACAAACAACCAGTGTCTGTAAAATACCATAAAACTGGTACACTGGTACTCAGGTCAGAATACAGCTGGTTGTCAAGTGAAAACTGTTCATATTGTTGAGTGTTTTATTTGTCACAAAGTACAATGTGTGTGCACTGCCTTCTGCATGATTTAAGGTGTTCTGGCAGCACTTGGTGCTCAGCACCCTACTAAGACACTTTATGTAGGTTTTTCCTTTAACTTGTCATCCATCTGTATTTATGGTTTACATCATATTAGTAACGGTCAGTCAAACAGAAACATACATGCAGGTTTCATATAGTCGATAAAACGTCATCTAAAAATATACTGTCAGTGATTCAGTGACGTAAGATGTAAAGCGCAACAATCTAAACAGCATGCCTTTATTTCCATGTGACAGCTGGCAACAGTGGACATAAACATTCACAAAGCAGGGAACGTAAGGTGAGAATGCAAAGCAGCACGGTCCGTCAGCTCGACTGATAAGGTCTGCTGACGTCTAGCCGAAATTCAAGGCTGGGCCTTCCTCAGATGGCTACGAGGCTACGAGGTCAGAGCAGTGAGAGGGTCATGACCGAGGCTGCTGCATTACTCAACGACCCAGTGGT
>JAPQRN010000006.1:324605-356161 GCA_037367275.1 Coranthus polyacanthus | reverse complement strand
TTATGTTGGTTCATTTTGCACACCTAACATGGCAGTAAAAACTCAATGTGTAGACGTTGTGAACACATATCTGTTGCTGCGAAAGCTGTGAAAGTGAGGATTTTTCAGACAGATTTTCAGGTTGTAATGCACTTACAATTCAGACATTTAGCAGCTCACAAAATGATGATCTAATCATCTACATTCAAACCTATTGAAATAAACATAAATGTTTTTTAGGTTTGTCAATCTGAGTCTTTAGCCATTGTAACTAGAGAATTATACTTAGTACAAAGTTAAGTAGTAGGCTAATGAGCATGCACAATAATCATATCACAAAAGACTGTAAAATAATTGTATTGCACGTCATGCATTCACACCATTTGTCCAATCAGATGAAGAACCAGCTGATATCAGCTACTCTGATATTAACTGGTGTCAGGTCTGTGAACAATGAAGCTTTTCTGGACTGTTCTGCAGACCTGTCTGCCTGGTGGCTTCTTGCAGAGAAACATAGAAAGTCGTGCAGTTGTTTTGCATGTTCATGATGGTTCAGATGACTGCAGTGCTGCGCTGAAAAGCTTATCAGATGTAGGAAGCGGCGTTTCCTCCGAAGCTGACCTGCACTACCTTACCACATTCTGCTCTACTTACTTCTAGGCTGCTTACACTCGCTGTCTGTTTGTCTGTCTCTTTGTCTTTCTCTCAGGAAGCCTAATGCGGAGAGCCCTGGTGTGCTTAAGAGCAGGAAGCTGGTCCAGCGGAGGAGAAACACATGTCCCAGTCCTCAGGACATCAGCCGGGCTCTGCAGAGCCCCAGCTCTGCTCCCAGCGCCAGCGCTGCCAGCCTGGATGAACTCATACAGCGCTGCCTAAACTGCTTTGGTCAGTCTCTGTCTGCATGTACACATGTGTTCCCAAAGTTTGTCATGTGCCTTTTACTCTTTATCACAACCAGGTTATATAAGTGAGGGATGAGGGAGAGCGAGGGGAGAATCCAGGCTGAGAGAGGAGAGCAGGGAGGAAGGGAAACAAAGGGCAGTCTCATACAATCAAGCTTTGTTCTGTTGGTCTGCAGAGGGCTATTCCCATGAACTGTTTCACCAGACAAATCCATCCTCTCTGTCTCTCTTTGTAGGTCTGTTCGGTATCAGGGCACCCAAATCAGAAAAAACACATGCCTGGATCCCCAAAGTGAAATCTAGCACGAGAATAATTCATGTTGAATTGTTTTTTGACATAGCCGCTGATAAACTTTGAAAAGTGATATTTAAAAAACAGCAACGCATTGCTCCATAGCTATGTTGTTCTTCAGCATATTAACCTTTTGTGTTACATGGGTTACCGTCTGCAGCTGTGATCTGATCGAGCGCTGATCACATCACATGTTGCATAAAAAGAGGAGAATATGGTTCTATTCATGTGATGAATTAAAACATGTAAAGATGGACCAGAATGAATGAGACCGGAATCAAAAAAAAATAACTGACTTCAGAAGTTCAATGTAAGTCTACGGGAGCCAGCAACTAGTGGCCGTCGGTGGTATTACACTTCAAGATACTAATGCATTGGTTTCATTTTGGAGCTGAAGTCCTGGCCTCTTGATCTCTAATTGCAGAAATTAGACACTGTGCATTTAAGAGTGCAATATTTAAAATACGCCAAGAAATAGAAGGTGTTTGACTGGTCTTTAGTGTCAGATCAGTTTTGCTCCTAGATGAGTCTGACGGACTTATTAGCAACTTGGTAGTTAGTTGTAGCCGGCGCCGACTGATAAAAAGAGGAAAACGTAGGTTAAGGCTACGTATTGTAAAAACAGTTGTGGGTAAATTTAATGTATTGGTGCTTCTGGTGTTAAAGGCTGTAGTAACCTGTTGGAAATATAAAGAGATCATCAGTTATTTAGTCAAAAAGTTATCAGTAACTGCTCAGCCCTGACACACGTGGTTTTATTATTATTATTACATATTATATAAAAAAGTCTTAATTTATCCAGAATTCAAAGCACTTCAGTCCAACTTAAGATGATCAAGAACAGAAGATACATTTAGTCATATATCTGAATGCAGATCTGAGCTTCAGTCAGACTCTATCTTTGTGAACTGGCCCCTGGGCTGATACGAACTAAACCGTTTGACTCCTGAGCCACACAGCCCACAGTTTGTTTTAATCCTCCTAATGTGCTGCTGTGAATTCTTCGCAGATTCAGAGGGGAAGCTCTCCAGCCCCAGAGGGTTTCAGCTGGTCCACATGACCCTGATGATGCACAGTTGGGTTGTGCCATCTCAGACGTTCGCCCAGAAACTTCTCACTTTATATCCTTCACTGCTGCACGGTTCTGTACTCGAGTCCTAGCGCCACACGCCTCCGAATCACATGCACACTTTGATTAATCTTCCCTGGGAACAGCCGTGGCTTTGTTCTGAGCTCCTTGTCAGCGAAGCAGAGTTGAAATATATATCACTACTGGTGTTTCGTGTAATGCTGTGGACCCTTGACTCTTTTCTCTCACTTATAAGGATTGTCCTTCTGATAAGAGAGGACTGAGGCGGTCACAGATCTGCCACCTGGTCCGGTGAGTACGGACACCTGAGAGTGTTGTATGACAGTGACAGAACTGGTTATCCTGCTCTTTTTTTGCGGATAGTAAACATATTTCCTGTCCTGCTTCATGGCAAGGCGGTGGATCAGCCAGTTCCCGGCGGTGTTTGAGGCAGACCCCCTCCTGGAGCAGACCATGGGGGACCTGTGGGCGCTGGTTCGGTCGGACGGAGAGGAGACGCGCTCGCAGCTCATCGACACCTCCTGCTTGTGAGTTTTTTTGATATGATTCAGGCGGGATCGCAGTTGATTATCTGGACGTGACACAAATAAGTTTCCCTGCTGTTTGTTTGTCCTGGTGTGGCGTTTCCCAGAAGCCCTCATGTGAACGTATCCCAGGCGCCCTCGCCCTCCGTGAAGAAGAGGAAGGTGTCGTTGATCTTCGACCACATGGAGCCGGATGAGATGGCCGAACATCTCAGCTATCTGGAGTTCAAGAACTTTTGTAGCGTTTCGGTAAGTTCAGTGAACAGCTTCTAGCTATTTAATAAAGTTTCTGTTCTTTCTGAGGAACAGTATACAAACATTTTTATTTTGTCTTTCTCTTTATTTTGTTTACATTGTTAGTTAAAACACTAAATGTTTCAGCGTTTTGTTGTACATCTTGGTGTTGGACAAACACACCAGAATTATTATTATTATTATTAGAACTGTCTTGAATTAAGAATTGAAAGAGTTTAAAACCGAGTTACAAGTGTTTAAAAGTCTGGTTTCTCCAACATTCACTCAGGACTTTCACAAAGTCAGCCTTTTGATTTGACAGTTTTATTGTTAGTTTTTCAGGTATAATGATGAAAGTCTTGATTCACAGAATGCTGAAAAAGATAGAAATGGACTTAGTTACATCAACAAACCACGGTTTCAAACACAAAACAGACAAACCTCAAGGAAGCGCGTCAGCAACATCTCACATATTGAACCTTTAAGTTCATACTTGAGTAAAATATAGTTACTTTCCACCACATTTGTTAACATGTTCAACTGGTTAAATGTCAAATGGCTACAGTAAACCACTGACAAAGTTGCTGGACAATTGTGAAATAGTGAAAGTTACCGGGTTAGACGTCGGACAGCCGAGCGAACATACTGAAGCTGCCTGTTTGCTGACCTGTCTCCTCTCTGACCCCCTCTAGTTCCTGGACTACCGCAGCTACGTGGTGCGAGGCTCAGTGAGGGACAACCCGGCCCTGGAGCGCTCGGTCATGATGTGCAACGGCGTCTCCCAGTGGGTTCAGCTGATGATCCTCAGCCGACACACGGCCCAGCAGAGAGCGCAGGTCTTCACCAAGTTCATTCATGTGGCTCAGGTAAACTCGGATTCATCAAACGTCACTTAAGAGGCTCGGAGGGATTGGTCTTTGGCTGTCAGCACCTGCCTTGTTTAGGTCGACTTTCTGGACTCTTTTTTTTCCTGCTCTTTCCTCTGTAGAAACTTCGCGCCCTGCAGAACTTTAACACTCTAATGGCAGTGACTGGAGGCCTCTGTCACAGCTCCATCTCCCGCCTGAAAGACACCTCGAACCTGCTGCCTCCTGACATCACTAAGGTACTCGACTACTTTACTACTACTACAACTACTGTGTTTATTACCTCTCACTACCGCAACTCTTTACGTAAAATAACAGTTTGTTGAGCTACTCGTCAGTTTGACTTTCCCCGAGGGGATTAAAAGCTTATCCTTCTATTGGAAGCATGACATATCAGTCCGTTTATGACTAGTTCACCACAAACGATTCAACTTTTCTGATAGTGGGTTTTTAAAGGCTGATATAGCAACGTCAGTTTCTAAGAGGAAAAAGCTGAAAAGCTCACCATACCTCTGAAAAGAAATTGAATACTGTAGTAAATTATCTATTTTTGCCTAAAAAAAGTTTAAAAAAGTACTCTTTTTGGAGCAGCATCTAGTGGCCGTCAGCGGTATTACACTTTAACATCTTCCACATTGACTTCACTTTCAATCCTCAAAACTCACCTAGGCTGTAGAAAGACTCACATGTTCAGTATGTGCATTTTAAGCCTCACCAAGTGCTTATTGTTACCTGGATTGGGCTGATATTTTGAAATCTGGTATGATATTTATCTCATAAATAACTCCTCGCAGATTAGAATTTTCATTCTACTTGTTACAATGACAGTAAAGATTATTGTGATTGTGATTCTCGACGCTGTCGGTGTGTTTTCTGACAGGCTCTGAGTGAGATGACAGAGCTGCTCTCCTCACGCAGCAACTACAGCAACTACCGGCGAGTTTATAACGAGTGCAGCGGCTTCAAGGTTCCCATCCTGGGCGTCCACCTGAAGGACCTGATCTCGCTCAACGAGGCCCTGCCGGACTTCGTGGACGAGGACAAGATCAACCTGGGCAAGCTGCAGCACCTGTACAGCAACATCAACGACCTGCTGGCCATTCACAGCTGCACGCCACCGTTCGAGGCCAACAAAGACCTTCTGCATCTGCTCACGGTATGAGACAGGAGCAAGAAAATAGGTCTGAACCTCTTAACATCCATCCTTTTAGGGTTGAGGTTATAGCAGAAGATGTGTGAGGCCAGTATGCATGTGTTAGATTCATTTGAAAAGGAACATCTTTGAGTTTGTGTGTTTAACATGTGGCTCAAACAGCAGATGCATATTGTAGTATATTATCAAGTCATTTTCAGTCATAAGAGTTCTAACATAATAACCATGAACATTCACAAATACACAGCAAAATAAGAAAGTTAAGAAATAAAAAGTGATGAGACGATAAAAATCAGTAGAAACCGAATGACAGAGACTTAAGATAAATGTATTAACTTCAGGTGTGTTTTTGTCTCGTTGCGTCTTTTTTGTAGTTTTCATCTTGTTACATCTTTTGCATCGTTTTCATCTTATGTCCTTTATGTGTTTTTTGTCTTTAATGTTGTTCTCGTCTTGTTTTGTCATTTACGTTGTGTTTTGTTTTATGAATAATCTAAAACCATAAACAACTGCCTCGGTTTCTTCAACTTTCACTTATTACCAAAAATCAGTCAGAAATAACGATTTGACATTTATCGTGATAATTATCGATATCGATTGATATGAACATTTTTATCATGACAATATTTTTGCCCATAATGCCTAGACGTAGCCCTTCACCAGAGTGGTATAATGGTAGTGAAAACCCAGAGGAGATCCGTGTGTTTGTACGTTGTGTACGTTGGTGGAAGTTAAGAAGTCTAAGAATTCAGATTCGATACGTAATGTGTTCTTTTGATGCTTTTCAGCTATCTCTAGATCTATACTACACTGAAGATGAGATATATGAACTTTCATACACCAAGGAACCCAAGAACCCCAAGATCCAGGTCAGTAGATGCTCCGCTTTGAACTTCTATCTAACGCCATCGGCTTCACGCTTCACACATTTTCAAACTCCTTTCCACAAGAGGAGGGACGTTTGTGTGCTCTCTGTGGGTGTAACATCTTCTCCAAAACAAAAGCTCGGTGCTGAATGACATCAAAGCGAGCCACATCAAAGTGCTGTACGTTAGGGAAGCGTGTTATGTGGTGGGTGTGCTCTTTTTTTGTCTTGGTTCTCACATGTGCAGTCCTTCGTATCTCATCACCGTATGTGTTGGTCCTCAGCCCGTGGCTCCAGATAAACCGCCCGTAGTGGCAGAGTGGGGTTCAGGGGTGACCCCCAGACTCGACCCCGACACCATCTCTAAACACGTCAAACAGATGGTGGATGTGAGTATGTGACGCTGCAGCGAGCCTCCACTCTTTCACTTCCTTATTACTCGACAGGCTAAAGCAGAACCGACTAACCGGCTGCTTCCACACCACTGATTATGTGATCGCTCTGTTGCCCCCTGCAGTCCGTAATGAAGAACTACGACCAGAACCAGGACGGCTACATTTCACTGGAGGACTTTGAGAAAATAGCAGCCAACTTCCCCTTCTCCTTCTGCACTCACGAAACTGACAGGTGAGGAAGCTGCACCAAGGCCTCTCACAGAGAAAACACAAAACAGCAAGAGGTCTTAAAGACATACTGGGAGTTTGGAGTTTTTTACGGTTGTATGAGGTTCTTATACATTACATAGTCAGTGTATTAGCTGCAGTAGATGTCTGAATGAGGCCAAATTCCTAAAGATTTACCGACCTGTGTTCATGTCAGTTATTCAGGAAGTCACAGCTTTTAATGGCTTGGTTTGCTGGACGAAATATGATATTTATCCATGAGAACAAAATAAATGATCTTCGTGCATTAGCTCAGTACACATTGTTTTGCAATTTCAGGCGTTTCTGAACTGATTTCAAACAGCAGCAACTAGTAGAATTAAAACAGCAAAGCAAATCCAGACGCACGGACCGAGATGACATTTATAAGCAAACCAGCCAATGAAAAACAGGCTCAGTAGGTGTAATCGACCCTGTTGCTGGATCTCACTTCCCTGCTCTATATACAAATAAACAAGCTCATCTACAGCCTGAAACAGTGCACGCTTTCATTTCAAGTTGAACAGACTGGATTTGTAATGTTTCTAAGTTAATCAATACACCTTAAATCACCCTAATTGTCGATATGACAACTTTGACCATTCCGTTTGCTTCATTGCTTTAGTGTTGATCGAATCTTCGTGCGCTTCAAATGTGTGTTATTCTGTTAACTCACTTGAAGAAGTGAACAAGAATGTTTCTATTCAGAGCTACTGAACCTCACATCGTCCACGTGGGTTTTAATTCTCCTGGTCTCAGACTCTCATTAAAAGACGACACCTTTTCTCCACAGTCAAGTCTCCCTCTATTGTCTGTTTTGTCTCGTTACGTCTTTTGCGTCTCTGTGTTGGTCATGTGCGATACGCCCTGCTCTAAACACCAAGGGCTCATCTTTTCTGGGTTTCCGTTGTCCCGTCCATGGGGCTTGAAATCAGTCCAGATACCTGAGAACCCAACTGGATTACAATAACGTATGTATTACATTAACGTGCATCCTGAAGTATCCCAACGCAACGCTTCCATCTGCGTCTGTTCTCACCTGCCGTTAGGATGCGTCTGTAGATGTGTCTTGAATGACCACTTCTCATCTGACTTCTCCACAAAAGATCAAGCTCATCTATAGCCTACAACATAGTGCACGTTTTCATCTCAAGTTGAACAGGCTGGATTTGTAATGTTTCTTTGCAAATTGAATTCGGAAACAGAGTTCGATACGACACGAGTGCAGCTTCTCCAAAAGGGGGCCATGCTGAACATGATCTACTGCAGGAAAAAAAACACCCAAGTGGAAAATGTAGCACGAAAAGAAAGGGCTGGATGAATATCTCATACGACCTCACTTCAAACAATCTGAACTATTCCTTTAAGGCTTTAACAGAATCAAACCTTACTCACTTCTGTGTTGCATTTTGGATTCTTTTGTGCCCAGACAGGGACAAATCAGCCGTGAAGAAATCACCTCTTACTTCATGAGGGGGATGTCTGTATGTGCTAAACTCGGCTACAACTTCAACGACGCGCATAACTTCCACGAAACAACGTACAAACGGCCCACGTTTTGTGACACTTGTGGAGGCTTTGTGAGTGTCTTTTGATTCTGTTTTTTTTTTTTTTTTGTGACTCGTCAAACTGTTATATCACGTGTCTATCGCGTGTGCTCTCTTGTAGCTTTGGGGCGTCATCAAACAGGGCTACCACTGCAAAGGTAAGATCCCAAAGACAATCACTGACCTCTAACATTACACGCCATTTCACTCTTATCTCTCGTCAAATATTGATTCACAAGAGCAAAAACTGAAGCTCCAGGAAAAGTCAGGACATGCACATTTCAAAACTATCTGTCAGTATGAGATCTGCTGTAGAGCTGCAGGAACGTGGACTCCAGTTCTGCATCTGAAGATACTTTACTTAAGTATTTGGGTTAGTGACATGACGCTGTTTTGTGTCCTTATGGTTTTGTTAAATTTAAAACATAAGATTCACAAAAGACTTTGAGGACACAGTCTAAAATTTGTGATTTTAGATCAATTTTGAGAGAATATTTGAGAAATGATGGCAAGAATGTGGCAACGTGGTGGAACTGTAAAAACTACTTTAAAAAAAGTAAAAGGACGGAGATGAAGGCCACAAGGCCCTGACCTGCTACTAAACAAAAAGGGAAATTCTCAATAAAACATGTTCTAATGCATTGCCATTGTTCTATTACTGTTAATTTGTGGAATCATGTCTGTCAAGGTGATTTCATGTAGTATCAAGGTGCTGTCATTTCTCTTTCTTACACTATTTGACATTTTCAGGCACTTTCAGTCCAACTTTATATTAGAAAATTTCACAAATGCAAATTTTTTGAAAGAGATGTTGCCACTGATTTATGAAGAGAATTTTATTGTAATTTAAGTGAACTGACCCTTGAAGTGCTTTACATCTCAACATTTTCTCTGTCTCTCAGACTGTGGGATAAACTGTCACAGACACTGCAGAGATCTCGTGGGAATCGAGTGCCTCAAGAAACACAAAAACACGACCGGATCCTGCCCCTGCACCCCTGCCCCCGACTCAAGAACTAAAGGCAACAGCTGGAGTACGTCCTTTCTCCAGAACAACACCAAAACTTGACTAGAAAACAACCTTAAAGCCAGTACACTGACGTCTTCTGTCCCCTGCCAGGTTCAGAGGAGGAGACCTTTGTTTTCCCCCAAAGTAACGACTCCGAACACAACAAGGGAACTCCGGTTTGGAAATATAACACGAGTGAGTCGACGTTGTCCGACAGCTCCACTCAGACGGACCCTGGAGTTTGGACGCCTGAGAAAAGGGACAAGAGGGGGAATCATCACAACTTCCTAGTACATGGGTCCTCAGACAGAAAGGTGAGGCACGATGTGGATCCAAGTGGGGTTCTGGTCCCTGTTTTTATTGGGACACTTTACCTTGTAATTATGAAATCTGGATCTGTTAAAGGAGCTACACGTCGTATCTCTACTATAAAATAGCAAGAAATGACCTAAAATATCACCAGAGTGTTTAGAATAAAGAGTTCAGATGTTAAGAAACAACTTCCAGAAAAAAAAGTGAAAGAATTATGATTATGAAGCTTCTGAAGGTATAAAGTTACCATGTTATGTTGTCATGTTGCGGCCGTTTGTCAATCCTCGGTCCAGACTAAACGGTGACAGTTCTGACTTTGTTTAGACAAACAGGTCTTTAGTGCAGATATTGACGACACAAACTGTATGGAAAACGGAGGTAAACAGAGCTAAGCTAACAGTGCTATAATGTAAACTATGGGCTGACGCAGTTTGAAATATCAATAGTACATATAACCCCCTTTAATTATGAAAAACGTTAAGCTTAAACATGGGAAAATGTTGATCCAGTAAAATGAGGCATAAACACGTAAAGACAACAAAAGAAAATGACCGGGTTGACCACGGGGTCATTCGACAAAACAGGTGTTTAGGGATTTTTAAATATGGTCTGTTCACATAAAGGTGACACATGACGCGACTTTAAACTGAACCACAAAAAAAAAAGAGTAAAAAAGAGTAGCTTCCTGTGAATCATGTGATCTTCAACACTTGATACTGATCTTTTTTAAAAGTGTAAAACGGTGTCAAGATGCGAAGCGATCCTTCAAAGTCCTTTACGAACCCTTCACACAGTAAATCACCTCGTCTCGTTTTCCAGGTGAACACGTTGCCTCAGAGAAGCCGTGGCTGCTCCATGCCCGTTTCCTTCCTGCAGGAGAAGATGGAGGAGCTGCATCTCTACAAAGACAAGAGCCGAGAGCCAGACTGAACGCGCCTCCATCTGCTCACGACGACCGCTCCTCACATGGACTAAACCTACAGACGCCGCCACGTCTGAGCGAGCCTCGTGACTGGTGTTGAACTGATTCACTGACTCAGAGTTTGCCAGCGATGATTAACGGACTCCTTTATGTTTCAAGTACGGCTGCGAAGACGTGTTTTTCATCGTATTTTTGTGTGCCTTATTCGTTCGGCTTATTGTTTAGGCTTCAGACAACAACTTTCCTCACTGTAATTTATGGACACCTCACTGTGTTTCTAGACAAGGTCCTTTGGTTCTTTGGTGCTACACAAAACCTCCAACCATGAAATCATTTACAACAACCTACACACAGACTGGTTACCTAATGCTACAGCATATTATGCATTATACAAAACAAACCCAGGGTAGGAAATGAACACTATCTGTAGCCTGATCTCTGCACGCTGTATTTGACAACACTGCTGTTAAATTTGGAACGTAAACCGGTGATTACTATTTTTTATTGTTTGGTGATGTGAGTGCATACCAGAGCTGCCCAATTTGGGAAACTACCTTGTTCTTAAAGTATTAAAAGAGGTGAAATTGAGAATAAGTCTGGTCGTGTTGAAGCTGCGGAGACGTCTTCAGCAGCTCTGAACAGACTGTGGAGACGACGTTAGGACGACGTCATGGTCTTATACTTCAAACTGTGACTTTCTTGACTTGCAAAATTAGGTTTTAAAACTTCAGTGCGTAATATTTTTGCCATCACTGGGCAAAAATTCCATGATTCCCTTTCAGCAGATTGTAATTCAAGTGGTCTGAGAGGAAGCGAGACTCCTGCACCTCCTCAGGACTCGTTTGTCAGACATGACTCAGCGTTTCGACACAGAAGCAACACGGCAGCTCCCGTAACCGTGACAGTTCGGCTTCGCTTTTCCACGGCGGCGTGAAATGACATCACCCATCTTTATATTTACTCTTTTAATTTGGGCCGAGAAGCAAGAGCTGCAGGAGGAAGGTTGAAATTGTTTTCTTTCCCCTGATTTTGGCTCCAATTATTACATTGACTGCAAACGAGCAGGTCAAACCAAAATGTTTGATTATTACTTCTATTGGATTGGATCAACATTTTGCATCACATTATGTGATAATTGCTACCTTCAGCTGAACCTCTGTCACAATTAAAGAGATCCTGAACAAATGCAGTGAAAATAAGATGTTTATCTCCTGCCCTGACTAGGTCTTTGATGTTCTTCAGGTGTCTCCAAAGTGATGAAACTCTTCACTCCAACACCGGTGGATATTTTTAAAGCTACGTGCTTCCGTTTTGTCATTTGTCAACAATTTCAATCATGTTGAAAATCTAAAGAAACAAAAAGAAAGCACCGACACTGATGAATCCTCAGGTGTTGTGTTTGAACTCAGGAAACAGAACAAAAAGGATCATTTGAACTTCCACAGGCGTATACAATTGCATTTATTGTAGAAAGACAAGACAGCTTGGGTAACTGGTCATAATCAGATTTTCATTTTCAGGTAGAAAAAAATGGGTTTGACAGGATTCAACTACTGGACTCAAAACGGCAATCACAAAGAATAATAAAAAAAAAAACTTCACATACAACTACTCAATAAGAGTGGCAAAATATTCTCCTCAATCAAAGATCGGATTAACGCTTAAATACTACAGTATCAACACCTATAAAAACGCTCCATGTCTGAATTCTACTCGAAGTAAATAAAATGTGCTCACTCGGTAAATGAAAAATAAAGGACAGGGAGGGTCATGAAGGTAAAAAGCATGCATTTGTTCTCTGTTAAGCTTCTCAAAACAAGCAGAAGGATTTAGGCTTTTGCTGTGTATTTCCTCCCCTGTCGCTGTTTTTCACACTATGCATCCTAGAAATATACATCTTCAACCTGTAGGAAATGTGGACTCTGCAGTCCAGACGTCCACATTTAATGCATAATAGATAACATTCATTAAATGTTTGGATACCTATCGTCTACCACCTCACGGTCACTGCTTAGAGTAAGACTTCATTCAGTAAAAAAACAAACAAACAAACAAAATGAAGAGACATCAATCTGTATACAGTTTGTGTGTACATTGATCTGTGAGGAATGAAGGCTACTGTGTTAGACCGGACAGAGACGCGAGTTATGGTAGGTGACTTCATGTGGGACTGTACAAAAATGGACTAGCTGCAGAGGTCAGAGGTCAGGACACAGGTGGATGCAGGTGGTGGTATGGGCGGAGCTACTGGGAGCCAGAGGACGAGCCCTGGCTGCCCTGTCCAGGGTAGCTGCCGTACTGGCTGTAGTACTGGTTCCACTGGTTCTGGTTCTGGTAGTACTGCTGCCACTGCTGAGCGTACTGGAGGAAAACGAGACCAAAGAAGAGCCGTGAGTGTGTGTTGGGATTTTCTGGCCAAGTGGACAGAGTTTAAGATGGACTTTTACACTAGAACTGCCTTTCACAAGCTTAGGGTCAGGACCCAACATGGGGTCATAATAATAATAATACATAATATGATGTGGATTCATTTTCCTAATTAAAATACTGCAAGAGTTTTCTATGGAAGAACCCCAAAAAAGATGAATGACGTAAAACATGCAACGAGATGTGAAAGATGAAACGAGAAGAAAGCGACTGAAGGCGTACGATGAAAATCATGTAAAAGATGAAACGAGACGAAACAAGAAGAAAAAGATGTAAAACGTGTAACAAGACAAAAACGGCATAGAAAGAGACTAAGACAATGTGTGGAAGTGGAAGAGTCAGTAAAATGTAGACATTATGGTTCATTCATGACGTATTCTCATAAATGTGGGTCCGGAGGAGACATAAAATGTCATTTTTGGGTCTTGAGTTGACAACGTTTGGGAACCACTGCACTAGAAGACTCACCATCCCTCCTTCTCACATCTAAGGACAACGTCACAGACCAGAAAAATGTGCAAAAACTGAGTCTTGTTTTTCCAGATTTAAGCTTGATCTCCACACTAAATCAGGTTTGAGTTTACACCATATTCATTTGAGGTTTGGGATGTAATGAGGTATTTAAAAAACCAACAGTCCTGCCTGTAGAGGGCACTAGACCTACTGTAATGATTTAACCACAGTGGAAGAACAAAAAGGAGTAAACTCATCACACGCCAGTAGATGACCGTCTGTTCATCATCATCACTTTAACATCAGTGGATGTTAACATCAGACACAACACACACCGAGCTGAATCTGTTGTTATATTAAGAATTTAATCAACATCTGCATCAGAGATTTCGTTTAGGACATTTGCCACTTCCTGTTTGGTGCTGGAGAGAGAACACCTGCTGGTTGTTGACAATGTTCACGTGAGCTAAAAACTAAACAGGCTT
The DNA here is from genome assembly GCA_037367275.1 of Coranthus polyacanthus. Classification (NCBI taxonomy): domain Eukaryota; kingdom Metazoa; phylum Chordata; class Actinopteri; order Kurtiformes; family Apogonidae; genus Coranthus; species Coranthus polyacanthus. Next base: position 342,460 of record JAPQRN010000006.1, on the reverse strand, counting down.
CATTTTGTCCAAACGTCAAGACAGAAAAAAGACCGACTTAAGACGACTCGGACTCTGTTTTATGAACCACCTCACACCAAACGATCAACATTTATCCCGACAGTGAAACTTTATCTACGACCCTGAAATCACTTGACAAGTCGTCTGGAGTACGGCCGACTTAACCTGATCAAACAGAAAACGTCTGCCACCCCCGAGGGAAAAGAGAATAGACGGGGTTTTCCACAAACACACTTTTTATTTGCGAAATTGGAATCGCGTACTGACCGCGTTAATGAGCAGATGTGTTCTGAGTTTCTTTGAGTCATTTTATAAATATTTTTGTTTAATTTACATCTACAATAACAACAGCCATCACAGCACAAGAGCTCTCTATGAACCTAAGGAAAACCAATGACCTCAATGATGACGGAAGCTGAGAATGACTAAATTAGCACAAGAATCCAGAACTTCACTATATCAGCTTCCTTCACCGCCTTTTTCTAATTGTTTTACTTGAAATAACCGGACTTGGTGAATTCCTGAATTCTTGTACGTGAGCTTTCTTACGAGGCGTATTATCGTTAGTTGGACGTGAATGAAGAGCAGTAAACATCGGGATTTTAACAGAGTTCTTTTTTTAAATTCCCCCTGAAGACAGAACATTTCAAACATGCTTACACAGACAGATTAAGTAACTGCACAAACATGGAGGTGCAGCCAGTAAAACCGCAGACTCCACAGTTTCCCCGTGTCGTCAGTGTTTCCGTACCTGCTGATATTGCTGGTTGTAGCTCTGCTGTTGCTGCTGCTGTTGCTGCTGTGGCTGCTGCGGTTGTTGCTGTGGCTGCTGCTGGTGGTGGTTGTACGTCTGTCCGGTGGCAGGTGTTTGGCTGTAGCTCTGGCTGTAGCCTGGATACTGGCTATAGTTGCTGTAGTAATTCTGGTTATAGTTGCCCTGGTTGTACCCCTGATTGTACCCCTGGCTGTAGCTCTGCGGGAGGAACAAGTTCAGTCCATTTAGTCTGGTTTATTTTTAATTCCGCGTTCATCAATTTCATACGAGGTTTTATAAACATCAGGTACTAGTGGAGTAAGAAAATGACGATGCACGGAAATATCACAATGTTGCTATTTGCAATACTGTGAATTCTATTATCCAGTCTTAAAAGTTTTTAATTAAAATTCTACATGCAAAGATTCATGGCAGATTACGACACTGCTGAGACACAACGCAGGGTAAGAGTGCGGTGCTAAGGTTAGCATTAACCCTAGCCACCTAGTAACACAATGACCGAAGACTGGGTTCAGTTTGGCTTCCACAATAAAGAAAGCAGTAAAGACAGCGACCGGAGGTGTGCCATTTGTGTGATGTACTTCGCCAAAATCACACACTTGTGGAAAACAATTCATCTGAGAGACTGTTCTGAAGCCAACGACAAACATGTGCACACTCTAGAACAACAACACGTCCAGGCAGTAGAGACGATAAGCATCAAAGAGCTGCCAGTCTGTCAGTTTCAACCATCAGAGGTTATTAGTCAGCTACGTTTACAAATGCTAATGTTAGCGATGCACCCACTTCCTGTCTGTTTGTTTCTGGTTTATTCAGGAGCAGTGCACATCAGTCAACAATACTGGAAATGTGCCAGTGTTGCCAAATGCCTAATTTTCAACTGTTTTCCCTTGATATTGAAGTAGATCAAATAATTAGTAATTAGTTTGATTATTTTTTTTAATCAGTAAATAAAAAAACAATTAAAAGATGTTGATTATAGTTCAGATGAACCTGGACAATTACGTACAAAAATGGGATGACTTTGTGTTCAGGTAATCCATATAACGTTATTGTAAAATTAATATTGACTTTCCTAGTTTATTCATTTACTCAATCTGTTGCTTGTTTATTGCAGCCATGACAGCAAGCATCCATATGATGGTCTACTCTATACACTATGACAGCTTTTTAAATTTTATTTGTAAAAAATGTGTAATGTATCGTCTTGCATATCGAACTATAAGCTGCGTATGGTGATGTAAGTCCTGTATCATCAGATAGTTGCCAACAAACAGCCCTATGAAGTACCTGGTTGTATCCGCCCTTGTTGTAAGGAGCTGGACGGTTGTAGCTTCCCCCTGACTGCGGGTTGCGGTTGTATCCGCTGCGTGCATCAGAGCCTCCGTCGCGGTAGCTGTTGCCCCAGCGGTTCTGGTTATAACTGCCGCGGTTGTAGCCTGCCAAATTAACAAAAAATAATTCCAATGTACTGGGTCATGTTTGTGCCTCATGCATTAAACATTCAACTAACACATCCTTAAATGTTAAATATAAATACAAACATGCGCAACCGGCCTCCTCACCTCCTCTGTATCCACTACCTCCGTCTCCGCTGCGGTTCTGGTAACCACCACGGGATCCGTCACGATTGTCGTACCGCTGGAAGTTACCACCGCCGCGGCCTCGGAACCCACCCTGCCTGTTGTCAAAGCGCTTATCGGGGGGCGGGCCCGCCTTGCGGCCCTCCTCATTGTACTGCTTCAGCAGCTTTTCAGCCTCGTCGCGCTGCAGCTCAATGAACGTCACCCCCTCCAGGAAGTCGCAAGCCTCAGGGAGAGTAAAGTTGGCTTGGAGAGTGACAGAGGTGACCACAGGAGAAGAGAGAGAAAACAGCCCATCCATCCAGCCAAGAGATGGACGGAAAAGACAGAGAGAGAAAAAGAGAGAGAGGGGAAGGGGGGTTGTAGTGAAGACCAGAGCAGCCACACCACCGGAAGACAAAATGAAAAATAATTACTACCACACAAGAGCAGCGGAAATCAGAGAAACTAAGAGAAGGTAGATGAAAGCAGATGGCAGGGTAAAAAAGGGACAAACATTACCTCCAGGGAAACATGGAGGAAACATTTGTTAAAGCAGACACAGGAGAGGGGCTTCAGTAGAGGTGGGGAGGGGGACAAAAAGGACAACTAGAAGGTTGGTGAGAAGAGGAAACAGCACTGCAAACCAAGGACTGCTGATGTACAGTTGGTACATATTAACTCCCAACAACTGTAAGCACGTCTCATTTGGAAAACATCCATTTCAGCTGAGCCAATTGTGCATATTATTGACCTCAACAAGGTCCCAGACTCAGTTTGCAGTGCATTAGAAATAAGCTTTATGGCGAGTGGCAGATACAGGGCAAAAAAATAAGGAACAATCAAATTCATGTGGACTAGTTTAAAAAATGTCCAGGTCTGATATCTGACCAAAGGCTATGATGGGGGGTAGGGGGAGGGAGTATCTTCCAAGTTTGATTTTAGAGACAACACATAGAAAAAGTAAAAAAGTAGATCTGGTGTTTTATTTGTTGTTTCCACAGCGTTCCTACCTTTCATTTCTAAAACAGCATGATCGGGCACATCCTTCCCCTGCTCATTGGTTTGCTTTAATGTTCGTTCTTTTAAATCCTCGTCCGTGGGACAAATTACAATAGCCTTGCGTTGAAAACCTTCAAAAGGACGCATTTTTCGTCTCCTTGCTGATCCATATACATTTGTCTAGCAATGGTGACAAGAAAGAAGTAGAAGCTTGTTTGTTATTGTTTACTTGTTATGGCTTTCCACTGGAAGGAAGCTGGAACCCTGCAATAATGAAGTGAGAGAGGTTTGGCTTGGATGTCAGTCTATGTTTTTACTCAGGAACTAATGGCCTCTCGTCACTCCACAGGACTTACCTCAAACACTGTGCATCCAGGAGCTGGTATGTGCTGATGAATGTTAATTAGAGACAGAGGGGGACCCCGCAAGTATCTAAGCTGACTGCAGACTTGCTCAGTTACAGAATAGCGTTACGAGTTTCAGACCAATCAATAATAAAGTAGATGTTAGTCATTTTGCTTATGAAAGAGTATATTTCACTCAAGTGGCAATGTACTTCATGTATGAGTTTTAAAATGTATTACTGTGAGCAACAACAGACGTTAAGTGCTGTGAATTCATCCGTGTCTTTCCAGTCACAATCTACTACCTCAACTTAAAAGAAAACTGCAGTTTCAAAAAAGTCTAGAAATGACATGCAATTCATGCATTTTCTCAGCTCAGACACACATATGCACCTCTGCTCCTCCGTATTTAAATGTAATTCAATAATGCATGTGCCAAACTTAAAAATACAAGTATATACTGATAAGTGTAATCAAAGTGTTTCATTCAGTCACTGGATGTTTTTAAATTTACAAATGATTGCGATTCAGAGCTCCATCTTCAAAACAAACCCTTAATTAGGCTCATACTCAGCTTGCACACAAACATGCAGATGATTCAAATTAAATTAGCGTCATGCCATCATGTTATTAACAACTGGCTGTCACTCAACAGCAAAGCTTCAGACTGTGCAACTGAAAAAGTGCCTGCTGCAATCAACCCATCACCCACCGAACTGACGATCACAATTAAAAAGACGCTACGACAAATTTCACTCTGTTTTAGTTAGTCACCAAAATGAAATGTTCAAAAGAAATGTGAATTAATTTCAGACCATCTTCAGCACATATTCAAACTAACCATACTGACATGTGTCAACGTGGAGTAATTCTTTATGAAAGTCTCTGTCATAAAGTAATAGGTTTTCTAATTTTTACAATGACGACTTAACGCAAAGTATATATCTTATCCAACCCGGCTGACACATGAAGCCTATGCTCTCCTATGTCGAGTTTTGTACTTACATCATCAAATGTTTCCAGCGATGTTCAAAGTCTCAGAAATACATCATACATCATTATTCAGTGTAACTATCAATCAAAGCCAACATTAACATTACTGTGCAGTAATATTTCACTACAATGAAAGGACATAACGTGAATGTGCCACAAAACGTAATGCGATTAGGACAGATATTTTATTGACTTACATCTCTCAGTTCAGTCACACTCTGTGCGTTTAGGGCTTTTATTGTAAAAGGTAATCACAAAAGTGGTGCATCTGGAACGCGCAACAATTGACTTTTGCTATCGCTATTATATTGCTATTGTTTTGATTGGGTGACAAAATGCAATCAGTGCATTTAACAACGAGGATTTAAACTTATTTAAGCTTTCAGTCAAATCTTCTATGGGGAATCTTTCCTATTATTATTATAAATATGCATAACAAAAAAATCTGCATTTGATTACTTGATATATAATATCATATGGTCTTTCATGCACTTACAGTTAAATTAACATCAAATCAACCTCTGCTCAATCTTAATCCTAATAGAAAATGATCTGAGCTGTTCGGTTTGCAGTGAACAGACAGAGCACAGCCTGCTTTTTCACACTGATAGACTTACCATCTACGAGAACACACTACATTAAAAACCAAGCTGCTATTCTGACGGGTCCCCTCACTTACCTTGACTTACCTCATCTTCATTTGCACTCAAGTCCCAGTGAAGACACGACAGACAGATATAACCTACCTGTGCATACTCACAGGGCCATGGAAAAACCAGAGTATCCCAGACCCACCTACCTTTGTCACATTAGCTGAGCACAAGGATCTGAAAAGCTAAAAGCTGTTAGTCGTTACTTACCTTCAGGGTCAATATATTAAAAAACACACTCTAAAGTTCCATGTATCTCACTTAAAAATAGCTTTTTAAAAAGCTATCAACTCTGTCTTAATAAATTAGCAACAGAAGGTGTTTTTCTTACTCACCAGTCAGAGCTTACTTGTTTCTCAACATCTTTACATAGTCATGGTTTACTTGTACATTGTTGAAATTCACAAGACAAACAATACTGTATTATGACAAGAAATAGCAAGTGCAAATATACTGAGGGATGAAAACATGAAAGATTCTGTCACTTATGAGAGCCATTAATCATTTTCTTTTACAATACATGACAAGCAAGTGACAAGAGGTGATCAAAGCTTCTTCTACTCTATAATACACAGAGCCTCCCTGAAAGATAAATAAATAGTCCATTAGAGAGAGTGATCATCAGGGCACATTGACTCACTGTGGTGAGTATGAGAGCAGAGTGTGGCTGACAGGGCAGTACCTGATCGAGGATGTAGTTGCGTCTCTTGCGGGCGGCGATCTCAATCAGGCGGTTTAGACACTGGGTGGCCTGCTGGATGAGAACATCCCAGCGTCCGGCGTAGTTCTTCTGACGACGCAGACCCATCACCTGCACGACAAACGGTCAAATTAGAAGATGATCAGCAGGTTGTTTTAGGGCTGTACGGTACTGGGGAAAACATTTACATTGCATTGCTTTTCTCCTGCAATATATATTGCAATTACGAGAGTATATCAAACATTTTCAATACTGGTACCAATACAACACTTTGGCTTTGATACCGGGTCCTAAACAATGTGTATTTTCGATACCATAAATTGGTAAATTCAGTCGTTTAATACACTGGCTATGAAGGCACTGTCAACCTTTTTGTAGGGCCGGGCAATAAAACGACATAATTATCACAATAATGATCATGAATACATGTTTCTTTTGTTTACAGTTGTCAGCTAAAATACAAAACATTTGTGTTTTGCTGTTTTCTTCATTATGCAATGCAATGAAGAACTAGACTACTGTACTTGTGCACATTTTGATGATGTCTAATTGATATATTGCACAGCCCTAGTTCATTAGTCTTTATTCCTTGAGGGCAGGAACTCACCTTCATCTTGTCCATGATGGCATTGGTGCCCAGGATGTTGTACTTCTTCTCAGGGTTAATCTCTGCATGTTTTATGGCCCACGTGGTCTTTCCACAGGCGGGCAGACCAACCATCATCAGGATCTGAAACAAAAAGACAATCTCAGCCTTAACACTGGTATGACAACTATTCTCCTAAGTATAGAACTTACACAATAACTAGGGCTGTTTGAAGAAGAAAAATAAAGACTTTCTGGTTCAAATTGATCTGCATTTGAATGAATAAATTACAAATATCCTTAATAACGCACAATGTTGTTGTTGTTGAGAGTTGTTTGTACAATTTACAGCATTATTTCTCTCGGAATATCTTTCATATCCACGTAAAACTTGCATTGTAACTGAAATTTCAGAATCAGACATCGATACTCAGCCCCAATAAAAACTACAAAATGTAAATTAATGTAGCAATTTCATTCATATAAAATGCATGAAAATTTTCTCTTAAGATTTATCTAAATGCAATGAATAGAATCAATAAACACATAACTAACTTTTCCCCAGCCACGTACTCTTCTTCCATTTCCGTGCTGCCTTACCTCACATTCAGATTTGCTGGCAGGTCCTTTAGTGCCTCTGATCTTCTCTTCCATACCCAGATTGTGGATGTAGGTGTATCCCTCTGGCGGGGGAAAGTACGGCTCCCGCTTCTGTCCGAAGTTGAACTCGACAGCACAATTCTTCACCAGGACGTGAGGGAACAGGGCACGACCTGCCAACGCCTCCTTGGTTGTCCGGAAAGCCACTCCCAGCCACACTCCGTTCTTAGAAAAGCCCATTTCCACCTCATCACCACTGTCAAAGTCCTAACATTACAAGGGGCAGAAAAGAGCATCGTGAGTTTTAAGGATTGTACAATTTGAAGAGATTACTGAATCACGTTTCCTCTACTTACAATGTAGCAGCCGATGACGTCGTTTTCACCAAACTTCTCACCAAAGTCTCCAAACTTGCAGTCACTGGATTTCTTTCCTGTTCCTCCATATCCAAAGGAGAAGGGCTCCTCGCCTACAACATGAACAAACAAATTAATTCATGGTTTCTATTTAAGATTACAGCTCTCTATCTGTGCTCATCTTACCAAGCTGAGTGCTGCAGTGGTTGAGGGACCATCCGATTCTCACCACATGAGGATCTGGCTCGCTACTGGGCAGGTGTTTCACTGGAATCTCCTCATTGATCTAAAGAAAGAAGACAAGTCAGCTCAAAAATAAACTAAAACACAACAACAAGGCTGCTAAACACAGGACTTGATCAACTTTGCATTTTATTTCATGACATTACATATTAGAGAATGATAATCATTGTATTGTTACCTTCATCTCATAACACACACGGCCGCTGGTGACGCCGTGTGTGGCTCGAGCTCCAGCCCAAAGGTAAGCAAAGCCTTCGATGGTGAGTGGGTATCCACTGTAGCGATCTCGAGACACTTTGAAGTGCAGATCACAGTTGTCTGAAAAGAAGCCAAAAAGTATTTTAAATGCATTTTTTGCTCAACTCCATGATTACGTGCAGCACTCTGAAGTGGCTGCCTGGGTCTAGACAGGACTCAAGTCTATTCCAATAGGCAACAGACCGTGGGCTTCATGCAAGAACCACTCGCACCAACAAATGTGTTCTTAGATGCCACATACAAACTTGCCTCATTCACCATTTCTTTTGTATTTTGAATTTTGTTGTTGACATTCTGTTTGACACAGCTGAAGCCTGAGGAAGTTTGTCAGCACCCACGCGTTTGGCCATACTAAACAATGCATAATTCAGAGTTTACGAGGTGCATGAATGCACCGTTAAGCCCCTGTTTCTGTCTGTCTGTCTGTCTGACTCAAACACAGACAGCAGTGTGTCAAACACAGTACAGGCTCTCAGCAGAGTTTTTCTACTACATCACTAATGCCACTGTGCTGAACAGCCTTCCAAGAATAGAAAATCTATCAACAAGTGGCAGTTTCCAGGTGTCACATTAATTACCCCTGTGTGATCGACTGTAATATCTATCAGCAACGAGTAAAAATGCCCAAAGCTGACCATTGTTAGAAAGAAATGCTATCATAAACCCAGTTTGAGATCGTTTTATCACCCAGTCCTTGTCTGTACTGCAGCTGAAAATGTTTGACATTCATCTTACTCTATTGTATTGTTACATGTTCACTATTAGGCCATATCTTCCTCATAACAGAGACAGGCTCATGGAGGATAGCTCAGAGTCAGAGCGCCTCAAGTTGGGATGGGCCAGTCAAACAGCTGTGACTACATACTCGTGTTATCGTTATGAGCAAAAGGATGCATGTTATATTCTCACTCACATGTGTCAATTGTAACAAGGGTGTCATCGATGTTCTCTTCTTCGTCTTCAGCAGGAGGCTGTGGTGTACGGGATCTGTACAGTGTCAGGACACAAGATGGTAGACAAGCATTAAAGCCACTTTCAAATTCATTTTAAATGTATACCTCCTCACCCCAGCAGATAAGATTTTTTTTCTAATGAATTTGATCTCTCTTTTTCATTCATTCATTTCAAAAGCTTCAATAGTGTGGAGTTCAGAAAAATGCATAACTTATCACTTATTTTCTCTTCTGAGGACTATGACTTTCACTGGTTGTGTACTACTTTGTTGTACTGAAGACAAGCTAAAAGACTCAAATGTAAAATATCACAGTTTAGGATAATGATCATACCTTTTGTCCTCCCGGTGCTCATAGTATCCATATCCCCTGTTTTCCTCGTATGGTCTCTTTCGACCATAGTGTCCACCTCTATCAGCTTCGGCTTTCACCTGTTCAGCCTGAGCTGCTGCGTCCGGCTCACGCTGCTCTTCAGTCCTGTGATTATCCTCCTGCCTGTCCACGGCAGCCTCCGGGTCATCTTCCATTTTGACTTCTACTTTGACTTCTAAAAGGAACAGACGTGACAAATGAAATCAAAATAACGCAATAAAATATTTTAGGTTTAAAATCTAATATTCTCTATCAACTTATATCTACAATTTGGGCTTCTTGTTAACGTCAAAGGGTTAACTGTGTCCCATGACTTTAAATGTTTTTGGTTTGTTTCCTTTGGTCACAACACAGTTCACATTTAAATAAAATATATCTGACCTCTAACTTAAGTCATTAGAAAACATAAGCACTTTCTTTCTCACTAAGGCAATTTTGTTTTGCTATTTGATAGTGCTCTAATATGATGTAATGTGACATTATGGGACCTAAAACGTTTTCAATTTATTTACTTTAACTACTAATTAATAAATTGATACGATTTTGATAGAAATCATGGAAGTAAGTGACTTTTCAAGCAAAAATGACAAACAGTAAGTTCTCAGAGATTTTTTGTTTATACTTCATATAGTAAAAGTAAAAGCACCCAGTTCACTGACTAGTTCCAGCCCTATTTCCATCATTCTTATTTGATTTGTGCTCAAGTTCAGCTTGGTGATGCTGGGAATGATAAGGAATCATCCTACTACAAGAGCTCATAAAATTTCCTTGTAGTAGGACATATTTAAATGCAGAACCAGGTAGCCTAGCACTATCTAGGTAGCTGGGAAGCTTTGTTTTTATTACACTATTATGCTTGTTGGTCGGAAAAAGTTGCCTTCTTTGTTCGACCCAAAAGTAGTAAGTGGCATTTGACAAATCTTCAAAAAAAAAACATACCATTTAGACAAAAACATTAACACTGTACAAGATTCAGGCATGTTTAGTTACTTTGAAATTTACCTTGTTTGACTTCAACAGGCTCCTCTGGCTCCTGCACAGGCTTGGTCTCTGGCTCAGGCACCATGGCCAATTTGTGTACATCGACATCTGCTGTGAAGTCAGGCATGCTGTGACCCGAGTCTGAGGCTGGTTGACTTTCATAAGGCTCACCTTCGGCCTCCTCTTCCTCATAATAACCACCAGAATCTCTAGCCTCATCATCCTCTTGAGGGACGTCACCATCACCGTCTCCATCACCATCACGTTCTCCATCGCCATCACCGTCTCCATCACCGTCGCCATCACCATCACCGTCGCCGTCTCCATCACCGTCGCCATCTCCATCACCCTCTCCATCACCATCACCTTCTCCATCACCACCATCATCACCATAATCTTCAACTGGTTCTGCATGTGAAAGAGAAAAATAACTCAATGCACATTTGTCAAAACTGCAGTATTAATTTACCAGTTTCAACTTTATAGTCTGCATGTTAATTAAATATTTTACCAAAAGAGTCAACAAGAACAGAGATCCAATAAATCACTCAACAACACACGTATGTGTGTACAGAGGGTGCAATTACCTTAAAATATAGGAAAAGGTGCAGCGAGCATCATAAATGTCATTAATTTTATGATGCTGAATTCATGCATTGTATAGGTCTAATGGGGTGTTTACACATGTCAGGCACTTAAATGTAACATTTTTTAAGATATTATCGAGAATATTTACAGTAAGCGGTATATAAACAGTTAAAAAAGGTTAAAGCTGCTCAAAATAGAAACAAAAACAAATTAAAAAAATTAAGGCAGACAGTTTCCCAATATTTAATGTATTGCATTAACTTTTAGTTTTGTTGTTAACCTGACAAAAAGTGGATGTTAGTGATGTTCACTGAAGCATGTATGTCTTTATTTTGAGCCGCAACATTAGATTTGAAACAAAACCTACCACTGAGTTCAACTCAGATTTCGGTTCCTCATAAGATTTGCCAAACAAAACAATGTTTACCACAACAAGTAACAGGCTAAAGAGTCACTTGACGTCTTATCAATGATAGATCCCAATTTGGAAGAGAGAACTTTAGTGTCAGAAGCATTACAATGATATAGGAGGCACCATTTGACCATGAAACAGACTTTTAGCACTTGGTCTGGTTCAGACTGGCCTATCTCACCACCAGGGGGTTAGGACTGGCTCAAAGGGCACAGGATGAAATACTTCGACCCAGCATTCATGAAAATGTTTCTGAAGCAAAAAAGTGGGCCTTAATTTTTTCTGATCAGTTTGTGGTCCTGTGTAGAGGTAGTCTTACTTACTAGTTTTTAAGTAAGAATATTACTGGTAGGTCAATCTACATTTTGCACCTAAATGCAAGTAGAATGTTTAGATTAGATGACAGTAGAGGTTCAGTGGTAGATTTAAGGTTTTGTAAATGTTGATTTTCTAGCAGAAGTGCTCTACTCACATTGGCCAAAATAAAATCAATTAATAACTTAAAAGATGGACAAATCAACTTCTATCAAATGTTTGTGACATTAAAGACCTCGAAATTCAAATGCAAAACTATTTAATTACTTCTATGGCCTTGTATTTATAACACTGAATTTAAGTCGATTTCAGTCTTTTTCAAAAAATATGAAAACACCCAACTAGAGACAACTGATTAAAAAAACAAATTCAGTCTTGAACCATAAGTAAACACGCATTTGAAAACATCAAACCTTGTTGCTCTTCGGCATCATCCCCATCTTCGTTGTCTTGAAAGTCTTGGCCGTACTCGTCCTCCTGCTCCCCCGGTTCTCCCTGCTCTGAGGTGTCCGCCTGAGCCTCTTCCTCCAGGGCTGCCCTCAGCCTCTCCACCAGGTCCGCTTTCAGGCCTCTGGTGTCCAGGCCGCGGCGCTGAAGCTCCTCCTTTAATTCGTTGACTTTCAATTTCTTCACGTCAACACTCATTGTGTTTCAGATGTTTCTGCCTTTATTTATGTTCTGCAAATACAGTCAAAATAGAAAATGGTGAAGCGCTCAACATTGCCGCTAACTTTCAAATAGTTATGCTTTGCGCGGGAGTATTATCTACACCAAACAAGCTAACATTTACATTAGCTGCCAAGCTAATACCAGTGCTAGAAAAGGTACTCCACAACTATAACCTACACCTCCACAAACCTATAAACATCGTAAACCTGGGAGTATATCTATCCTTACTTAAACGATGTTTGCAAGACGACAATTTCACCATGTAATTGTTTGTTATTATTCTCTTAAGTTATCGCTACGTGGCTAATGCGGATAACCTTAGCCTAGCGTAGGCTACCGTACCGAAAACCGACGCAGGAAAGAGAACTTTTTACTTTTCAGATATGTAGCCTGCAGGATACAGTATAACTTTGCATGCAAGTCGCGCAGCAAACACAACGTGTACGCTGTTTATAACAGTTATAATGCAAATTAAGATAAATATAAAGTTGAGGCCTACCTCTCTCACGCGAGTTGCGCGGGTCAGCTGTGATAGAAGATTGAGAGTGAAGCTACTGCCACCTAGCGCCGGAAACGCAAGGTAAACCGGAAGTTAGCATGGGCGGATTCGACAAATTTCCATAAACTTTGGGCGCACGTCTTGTGTCTACTGAATGGTTTAGTTATTACTTATTAGTTAGTTAGTTCTGTTAAGCGAAATTATGTCGGACCGCTGAATATGAGGGATAACCAAAATGTAACTTTGTTAAAGTATGTTCCTTGGTAATCACTTGGAAGAAACCGAAGCAGGAAATGATGTGCTGTTTACATTGAAAGGATGCTGGGAAGTGTAGTGTTCATAAGCCTGTCCGCCCGATCACCATGGCCTACACCTCAAATACGGAAATTCACACGGACAAACATGGGGCATATAATAGTCATCATGAGCGCCGTATTTACTTTTAATCATTTAAAGCCGTGTAGGTAAATTGTAGGGTGGTGGTGATGATGATTTGGAGTGATTTCTTTATTTTTAATGAAGTCAGCATTTTTAGAAATTGTGTAAAATCACATAAACTCTGATAATTGTACCATTTGCTTTATTTTACATAATCCTTTCACAGTCATCTCATGTATATGAACCAGCAAGGGGATTTGCAGTCTAAATACAATATGACATCTCCATGAAACATTTGAATTAAACACTCAAAACTTATCAATTGATAAGACCCAGTGTTTTTTCTTGTTGTCAGTTTATGAGACCATAAAAACTATTTTCTGAGTGGCATTAGACATGACAATCTAGTGTCACTCAAAATGAGATGAAGAAGCATGAAAATAATTAGCCTTCAACAAATCACTGAAAAACAGAAAATTATGAACTGTTATCAAATATATTAACTTTACGGTCACCATTGCATTGTACTGTAATTTTTTTTCACAGTAAACTGTATGACGAACATGCAAGACGAACCATAGAAATACACTATGAATATCATAGCAATCTCCTGTCCAACTACTTGCTCAAAACTTGAGCTCATGGTAGCACCCAAATCCACAGCGCACTGATATGCTGATGTCCACATCTTCCACATGAATTTAAGAGCAGAGGACAGAGTGTGATGCAGGGCTGTTATCAGGCTGGACATCAGCGCTTCACACACAGAACAACAAATCTAGCAAATCACTCAGTGAATCACTTTTTGGAGGGAGCAGGAAAGGACACTAGTTGTCTGTTGACCTCTCTCAGCTGAGCATCTAGAGTCTCTGTAGTTAATGTTAGTTCTGCTATCTGAGTCTGTAGGCCTATGATGGTCGCGTTCAGCTCCTCTTCTTTACGACGAGAGTTTGCAGCTTGTCTGCTGTACTCCAGCACCATGCAACCGCCACCGATGAGGAAGATGACTCCCTCCCCCAGCAGCTCCGCACCCAGCTCTGCAGCCGCCTCCTCATTCAGTGGCTTGATGGTGGAACCACGAAAGCCCATGATCCGCATCTTCGTTCTCATCTCAATCCAATGGTAAACTGAAAACGAAAGAGACAAAACCACTCAGTACAGTCAGTCAGTCAGCCAATATGATATTTAGGTCTTGCTCAAAACCAGACCAATGCATTATGAGCAAGTGAAATAAAAAAAAAAAAAACACATGGATGTCGTCAGGGAGACAAGTTATATATATATATGCCATCTACAGACCAATAAACCACCAAGTGGAGTTAAATAACTAACCCACCTGTAACGTGTTTAAAAACTACAATGGTGGAATATGACTGCCCCTTTTAAATTTATTTCCAGTTTATTCTTTTCTTTATCACATTATTTCAATACTGTCAAAATGAAATGAGATATTTGTTTGCATTACTACACCATGCGTTCCTTCATTTTTCCTCAAATTTTCCTAAACTTTTCATTCTTACTAACACCACAAGTTTAACACAGGCTAATTCCTCTTGCTATTTAATGTACAACTGAGTGATATTTGTTTTTTTTGCCACCTTAAGTGTAAATAAGACTTATATATGTTTATATAAGTCTTATTTGGGGGTTGGTGGTTATGTCCCTAACAATGCTGAGGTCAAACCTATGCCCTTGATTTTGTCAGTCTGTCTAATGTTTAGATAATTAATGGTAACTACTTGAAGGTTGAGAGGCTTTTCTGAAACAAGTTTTCTGAAAAAGCACATTAAGCTTTAAGTGTCAGATTTGCTTTACTCGCTATCTTAGTGTTTGGAACAACTTAACGGGGACAGTTGTTCAGTCAATGACACCATACCAAAGAAACAATGCGGCTGATCAGACATATTACCAAAAGTTGTACAATTTTGGACAGAACGTAGGGCAAAAGACACGGCTGTCATAACAGCAAATGCTCCTCAATGTTCAATGACAGCAACAACCCGCCTCTACGACCTTGCCTTTCTGCTATTGGTTGAACAAGTAGACTAGAGAAATTGATTGGTCAAGCAGTTATAAGCACTGAGCTCTTATTGGTCGTTGAAGCTCCGTTAGCTTTAGCCGCACTCAGGGTGTCTGACACGGCGAGCTAGCGGTCACTGAAACGAATTATCTCGGGTACTCACGCTGTGCCGGCGGCAGACAGACGTAATTTTTAAAGAACTCGCTTCTCCGGGCTCCTGCTTTGATCCGGTTCGCTACGGGCTTGCTCATCTGCCTTACTCCGAGGTAGAGGAGCTTGGCGATAGGGAAGGCACCGACAACCATCTTGGCGGAAACGCTTCGCCAATGTGGGGCGGAGCACGTTGAGGGTACGCGATGACGCTTAATGATTGACAAGTCGGTCACGTACTCTCCCACTTGTTCAAATCATGGCTGTTCAGTGGCTTCATCCGTAATTACTTACATACCACAATAATGGGAATTTAGGTAAAATTAAATGGCTTAAGTAGACTTAACAAAATAATTCCGTTTGTTTTCGCAATTAGGAACCTAGTATATTAGTTGTATTGTGAGCCTTCTGGTGAAACAACAATAATAGCCACAGATATAGGATACACAACGAGTATTTTCTTTTAAAATATGTCAATATGTACACAAGAATGATGACATTTAGAGGATGATTAAATTATAACAGACTGCAATTCAATGTTTACACTTTGACATTCCTCTTTCTTTTACTGTAACATAATTGTTACATAACACATACCAAAATTATTTTATTTCATTTTTATTTAATCCAACCCACTAACCTTAAAGGTCCAGTGTGTAAGATTTAAGCGGATCTAATTGCGGACACAGAGTATAATATTTCTGTTATGTTTTCTTTAATAAACTCTTCCAGAGAACACTTTTCTTCTGTTTTAATTAGGAAAATTAGTTCACATATCATATTATTGTTACATATTTCCCTCTGCCAATTGGCGATACAATAAAAAAAAAGCTCTGTGACCAGCGGCACAAGAGAATATGAAACACAGCAGTTATGAATTTGTGACAAAGCCATTTTTTTTGTGTCCATCGGCTAATAATGAGTGTGTTGACATGTCATAAGCCTTTGATTTTAATTCAAAATGACTAAACTCTGCTTGTATTGTAGTATAACAACAGACCAGATGCTGCAGTCGTCAAATATTTGCACCCTGAGGTGATTCTCTAATCCTCCAATGAGAGCACAGCCTCAGGTCACCTGCTCACCAGACGTTTTAGGAGCCACATACACAATCATGTGGCTGACGCCCCACGAACAGGAAGTGAACACGTTCACACAGAAATTAAGTAAATACAGTTAAAAACAACTTCAGTAACTGTTGACATGAACTACAAGACACTGGACGAGTTTTGTATCGCAGTAATTTATACATATTTGTTTATTTTCACAGACATTTTTGCTATAATTAATATGTTTAAATAATATGTTTATGGACCAGCTGCCACTGTCGGCGAACACGTTTTGGATCCCGACCGGAAAAGACAGCCATAGAGGATGGTGAGGGGGGGTTGTTTTCAATCTGCAACTTCACCACTAGATGTCACTAAATATCACACACTGAACCTTTAATATTTTATAAAGTGCATATCAGTTCATTGTTGCATTAACCTTTAGTAGTATGTAACGTATAGTTTTGTTTCTTTAGATTTGATATGAAAGGGAGAAGTTACTATAATTTGGCGTCTGAAGGTAACAGTGCCACACGCAGCTACTTTCTAAACCAATGAGAAGGGTTTGAGCTGGACTCCCCGGTACCTGGGCCAGCTGTGTCAGAAACACCTGGCTCGGGTTACAGCAGCGGAGAAAGCTGGAGGGGCTGGACTCTGAGCCAAAATCAGTCAACGCAGTGCGCAGCTATGACTACACGTCTGGAGCGACCGCCACAAGACAGAAACCCAGTCTGAGAAAGACGACTTCACGAAGACCAGGAACCGGAGCAGCGCTTTCAACCAGGGGAACCAAAAGCCTCTCGTTTCGGAGGAGGTAAGGAACTTTCGGAACCTATCTGCGTGGGAAGGCGGAGATGCGAAGTGAATTTAGTTTGTAACTGTTGGCCTAAAACGACGCCTGTGTCGTGCGCGTCGTTTCGCTCTCGTGTAACTGACTGCAGTCGCCAAAACCTCTTTTTTCCTCCTTTCTCAGTAGGTCCGTGTTTTCTCGTTCATTGTGAGGAGGAGCTTGTTCTGAAAAGTAATGAAAATCAGATGTTGCCATCCCGGCCTGGCATACCTCACCGTCTCCAACCACAGAGGGAAGCTTTAGGGAAACTACCAGCTGCAGGACTGATGTGGATCCAGTGGACTACCTTTCATGTTCAACAATGAACTCTAACTCTAGTCCACATCTACAGGGACCCGCAGGGATTAGGGAGACTAATATCGTCTTACTCTACTACTGCTTGTTTCTAAAATGTCCATACATTATAGATGCTGCAAAGCTGTCTTAACATAAAACATTCCAGCTCATATTGAGCTACGTTTAACACCAGTAGCTAAAACAGTGGTTTGCATAATATCCCAACATACATACATACATACATACATACATACATACATACATACATACATACA
>JAPQRN010000006.1:273622-320871 GCA_037367275.1 Coranthus polyacanthus | reverse complement strand
TTTCCCTGTAAAGTGTCCTTGAGTGTTCAGAAAGGCGCTGTCAAATAAAATGTATTATTATTATTATTATTATTATTATTATTATTATTACTACATCTTCTGCGTTGTATTTGCAGTACTGATCATAATATTGCACGAATGCATAGCTGGAATAACTATTGGAACTCTAGACTGGCACAAATCCTGTAGTTATGTTGTCAGATGAGGTACAGACAAAGTGTGTGTGTGTTTTTGTCTGTGCAGGAGTGGACGGCTGGCTGGCGAGGAGGCTGAACCAGTGCTCCAGGTTCGGGGCCTGGCTGGACGTCATAGTGGACAACTTGGGCAGAGGCATGCTGTGGAGCCTGCTCTTTAAGGTCTGATGGCTGCAACACACCTGACTGTAGACGACTCACTGATCCTGTTAAATGAAGATCTTAAACTTTTAATTCACAGTATATTTTAGAGAAAACTGCATTACTTCATGTTGTGGCTAATTGGCCGTGGTGGTAAATGAACTGCTGTAAGCGTTGACGTCTATACCTTTAGTACTTGTTGCTTTCTTCTTCTGTTTTGCTGTTATTGAATGTAGCTCCCTTGTATTTTTGTTAATTGTGTCTGTAGTTTGCAGTAAGAACCGTGTCCCGCAGCCCAAACACAATGAGACCTGTGTCCATTTTTAATATTTAATTGTGAGATGTGAACCATCACCAACTTGTTGCTGCCCCCTTGTGGTGTAACATCGTCATAACCAAAACCAGACTTTCAAGGAGATAAATAAAAACACCCTGTAGCTACACTGGTCCAGTGGAATAAAGGCCACTTTTCATACTAATATCTTTTTAATGTTTATTTATGCTCCCTCTCTCTCTCGTCGACCTGTAGAACAACACTGTAGAAAGACACAGTGAAAACTATAGAAGAAATAAAATGCATGTCTCTTAAGCTAATGCCAGGCAATAGACAGGTGTCGACCCACCAATGTGTCCAATAAGAGTCTGATAAAGTGTCCAAAATGCATCATACGATCCACGAGGGCACATAAAGAAATGTTAAATACAGCGTTTAAACAACATTTATGGTTTGTGCCTCTTAAACCATGTTAATGTTATCTCTGGGCTGTGTCTTTGCTTGCATCTCTATATGGAGGGATACTCTAATCCATAATGCCTTAGTGGCTCTCCTCTCTATGCTCTGCTCATTTGTCCTAAATAAATCTTTTTTTCCCAGCTCTAGCCATAGGATTACATTATAATTATTATATTAACATATGTTATGTTACAGTGGTCACGGCGGTAGACTATTTAAACACAGCATTGCGCCAGAGTCAGAGCGTATTGTCATGTATTTATTCTGTCTGTTGCGTTGCAGTGGGGTTGGCTGGTGTCTACTGTGGAGTGGTGTGTGTTTGTGTGTAACCACAGCGCCAGAGGTGACAGCTGGAAGAACAGCTTCAGCACCAGTCCTCGACTCATACGAGCCATCATGGCCAACGGTATGAACGACTCTACACTGTATCCCTCCATATAGGGCTGTGTGATGAGATCCAACTCGTATATCCCATCATAGGTCATTTCAGATAATGATGCATGTCACGATAGAGCACATTTTCTGTAAATTCAGTGAATAGTTTGAAATGACCACATTTAAAATATTTAATCAACAAATAAAAGGTACGACAATTTTTCTCTTTCTCTTTTATTTAGGACCTTTGCACACATTTTAAATGAAGGATGTAACAAAACTTGAAATAGAAAAAGATGAATAGAAAACACTTTTCAGCTATAGTTGCAAACAAAATAAAGAGGCTCTAGGCCTAAAACATGACTCCCTCCCTAGTGTTTGACATGATTTTTGTGTATGTGGTAAAAGAAGTCTGTGGTGTTTGAGTGTGTTGTGAGGATCGGTCTTCAGGATCTAAAAGCTATAAATCCATCATCTGTCAGCTTGTTAATTTTGACTAATGTTCCCCGTCAATCAGCTGTACTCTGCTATTATATTTGTGGAATAACAGGTTTTAACTACACTCCTCAATGAACTGCCATCCTCTGCTCTCTGTCGGAGTTTGACACACACATGGAATGCATGGTGCGTTCAGGTGCAGGCTGTAAATTGTGCAGTCCACCTCACTCTGTATGGCTAAGCACATGGGAACCAACAGTAAATGGTGTGTTCAAGTGCACCTACTAAACTCAGAAATCTACACACAAATAGCCACAAAGGATGTTTAAAACAGGGAAGTTTATATTTTTCCTTATTTTTTTTTATTCGTAGGCCTGCAACTGTCATTCCTTTCATGTTCTTTCTCTACAGATGTTTTAATAAGTAGTTGCTAAAATGAGAACAATATCCCGTCCGTTTTTACGTAGGCAGGTTTTTGTACAAAAAAAAACATATCAAATTGTTTTCAGCAAACTCCACAATAACTCCTACTTGTACATAGTGTTGCACAGAACACTAGAACAGTACCGCAATTAAAAAGTGCTACTACATCCTATTTGTTTGTTATACTACTCTACTGTAATGGTGCATTAATGAGAATGTTGTGCTGTCAGGGTTTCGGACGCCTCTGGGCCTGTGGGTGGTGAGCGGTTTGCACTGCCTCCCGCTGTGGCTCTATGGATACCAGAGGGGTTTACTGTCCCGCTGGTTGTCTGTGCCTCTCTGGATCCAGACTCAAGGCACTGTGCTGCTGGCTGCCGGCCGCCTTCTGGCCCTCTCAGCAGAGGTACGAGCTTTTCATTTACCTTATCCTGTATGGCCAGGCTAAGTTTTCAAACAGAAAAAAATTCAGTGCGGCTTTTCTTTAACATTCGAAATAGTTGTCAATGGGTTGAACACCTAGTAACACCTAGTGGTAATCGTAAACAGTTCTGCTAAGTGGATTCCGTTTCTATCTTTGTCTCTACAGATGTGGTGCATATGGACACACATTCAGTACCTCACCAAGGACTCAGATGAGTCAGAGGAGAAAAACGACTGAGTCTGAATCCGCTGGTCGCTCTGACGCCGTTCTGTGAACACTGGCATCAGTTCACATCTGGTTCTCTCCAAAGAGGAAAAATACTTGTGGGGACACTCAGATGATCAACATTAAGTGAATGCAGTGACTGAACATCCAAATGAAAATCTGTTACACGTCTAGATTTATGACACAAGGATTGTCCTGTCTGTCCCAGTCTCTTGAATGCAATCTCTCTGGAAGGTCTTCAGGGAATTTCTTTACATTTGGCAGTCAAAGGTCAACTTCATCATAATGTTTTGGCCATTATTCATCAGACTGACTCTGTAACAGAAGGGAAGAATGTGACCATATGTCACATTTGACTGGACACTGAATTGGTGACCCTAATCTTGGGTGGCCACCTTGAAACTGTGCAGGAAGTATCCACGTTGTAGAATTTATAGCTTCTTTACAGCAACGTGTGAGCTGCAACTTCCTTATTTCTTGCTTCAGTTAAAACAAATAATGAGGCTTTTCACCCTGTTAATGTGACATATGACTGTAGCAGACAGTGGCCATTTATATACTGGGTGAATAAATGCCCCTTAGATGCTAAAAGAAATAAGCACATTATTTGTGTTATTTATAGGGAACACAAGGGCAGGATCCAAGTACTCTGAGAATGTGTTTTAGGAATGTCACATCAAATTTGATTTAAGAGATGAAAGGAAATGCCAAAGGGAGAGAAATGCATTTCTTTTCTGTGCTGTCAGACAATAAAATTACTGTAATTTTAAGCAATTAGACATGTGTAAAAAGGTAAGATAACGTCACTAAAAAAGTGGCAGCTAAGCAACTAAAGAGAAGACAACTGTTCACTGCTATTGTAAACCTCATAGCTCCGTTTATTGGTTTTTCTGTCTGCAGGAAAAGTCTGCTGCATCGATTTCCCTGAAACTTGCTGGAAGGGTAGGGCGTGGGCCAAGAGGGAACCCATAAATATCTGGAGCAGATCCATATAAAGGGACAGATCCTGGAATGTGTTTTTCACTTTTTCCAAACATTGTGAGTGGTTCATTGGATTACATGGGAGTGTTTTTTAATTATAAAAACAGATTTACTTTGGGTTGGAAAGAAGTGAAAAAACGTTTTTTAACTTGGAAAAAACGGCCAGGAAATGAAGTGAACTATGACATCTGACACTCTGACAAGTCCATGGGAAGTTCTTGAAATAAACCTAAATAGAGTTGGTTACATAAACTTGCTGTCTTTGAAAGATATTTATATATTTGCTGAGTTAAAAATGAGTTGAAAGGTTAAAGTTGACTGTACTGTTTTCTGTATTCATGTCTTGTTAATAGTTTGAATATATCTGTTTAATAAAGTATATTTAATTTGCTTTAATGCATCTGAAAGGATTCATTCTCTACATATCAAATACAGACAGGTGAAAGTTGGTATTAATCTTAGAATCCCCCAAACTACATATAGCCCCTTTAAATGAGCTTTCCATGCACCTGTACAGCAGCAAAGGTCCGTTCAGGTGCACTCAGACCTGCACGCTTTCTTCATTTCCTCCCGTTTTTCCTCTGGCTACCCTCGCAGCGCCGCCCCTCCCCTTTCAGAACCCACGTCCCGTTTGTTTAGTCCCTCCCGAGATGATCCTCCGTGTCTCTGCGCTGTTGTTACCTGTGCAGGATTTTGATTTGCTCTGCGTCTTCGCACCAGGATGCAGCGGCAGCCGGGCTAACTTTTGTTGAGGATCACAGCTGGTGCCCTGATAATACCAACACATTTTGCATGAAGACCTCAGATTTGTTTGCCACACAGTGAGCCCTCACGCCACCTCTTTTCCCTGCGCAGACACTGATTTCTGCAACACAACCTGCACCTGGTATAACATGAAGGGGGAAATGTTTGCACTTATGTTAAAAATACATCTTCTTGGCGTAAATTTGTTGGTTTAAAAACCAGTCAGGCTTTATTTAATTTAATTTAGCTGAAAGAAACATGATGGTGCAGAGATATGAGCTCTGTTGGAAAGTAGCAGAGTATCTATTTGGAATACAAAATATGAGGGTTCAGTCCACATTCATTTACACATGTAAATATACTAGAAGACAATGTAGTCAAAGTGTTCAAAATCAATTTAAGTCATCTATGGATTGATCTATTGTGATTATATTGTTATATGGACAAAAATAAACAAAATAGTGAAGGAAATGAACAAAATAAAAAAATATAATCAATAAAATGGACAAAAATGAACTAATTTTTTGACGCCTGTGTGCTTCCTGCTGTGGGTGATCAGGTTGGAGCTTTGGCTGAACGCTTTGCCGCACACTTGGCATTTATGAGGCTTCTCACCTAGAACATAGAACATGCATTTACAAAGTCACCTCTATCTGTCGCTGGACATTGTGAGAAACGTCCAAAAACTCCAGAACCAGCACCTAACTGGACTCTGCTTTGAGATCGAATCAATCATAAGGTGTTTGATTAGAGCCAAAGTGGTTATTCTATAAAAACAAAACCCAACCCCTCAATTAAGACACATGTATTCAAAATAAAACATCTTGCATTTTATTCTTCCTGCCTTTATCCACATTTATTTGTTGTATTTAAAAGTCGCTTAATGCATTTTATGTAAAAACTGTTCATCACTGTTCATCGTTTTTGTCCTGTGTTTGCTTTTAACCCTGTCATTATGACATTTAAGACAATAAACATGAAAAACCCTTCCCTCATATATTCAAGTCTTACCTGATCAGGAGGAGGCCTTCGACTCATCCTCCTGATCTGTGCACATTAAAGAGAAACACCTTTTGATTTTCGTATAATGGGATGAATGTCGATAACACGGTCTAATTTCCACATTTCAAGCTTTTAAATTTAAGATCAAGACTTCGTATATTAACTGTCACTATTTCCGTCTTTAATTGTAATATGTAGAATTTAAATTTAGACAGAATGCACTTGTATTTATTCAACGTACGGTTGTTTTTTTGTTTGGATTTTTTTTTTTTTACATTTGTTGAACAGAAAGTAAGTCTCCTTTTCTTATGAGAGCTAGAAAAGTTAAAAAAGGGGCCACTTTGAAAGGTTACATTCAAGTTAAAAGTGAAGGAAAAGTGACGGACTTGGTCAAAAGTTGCTTCTATAATTATTAGTAGCGTCAACTCATCGTTAACTCCACAGGTTTCTGTCAACGTGAAAAATGTCCTTTAGGATGATTTTAAGGTGAATGAGCTCAGCAGAGGAGGACAAAAAATGCGTCCAATAAACCAATGAAAAGGCCAACCTGCAGGTGGAAATTTGTGTAGAAAAACACAGGCCTCTTGGTCTGATGTAAAGGATTTTAAAGTGATTATCATTACTTTCTACATCCACTCATTCCAGCTGTGGGACGACACAAGTCTACTTTTCTTCATATAAGTCAGTTACTTTTACTGCAGTCATAATTTGCGATATTTCTTACCAGTTTTTGGTATCGATGTTTTCATATTTTTCTGCAGAAAGGAGGAAGTAAAATGAACAATTAAAACACAGAACACTGTCAATGGACAATATGATCACCCTATTTTATATTCTGTCTTATTAAATGAATGTATTGACTAATCCACCACATTCAGCAAAATCTATTACTGGAAGAGTAAGAGATGGTTTGAATTAATAAAGATAAGTTCTGTTAGACAAAGACTGTTGAAAAAAAAAAAATTATGTTAAATGTATCTTCATTTCAGCTACAGACCATTTTCAATCACCAAAGGCCAATCTGTCTGCCATGGAGCAGGACTCAGTGAGTCAGAGCGAGAACAGGTATGGTGATTAATCCTAGTTGGACTTCAATGTTACTAGATTTACTTTCTATAAGAACAATGTTCCTCACGCATGAATACTTGGTACGTACATTTTAAAATCAAATCTGTGCAGAACTGTAAGAACTATCCGTAGCACTAATCAATACTACTACGATACTACTTACCGTTTGTTCTTAAGTAAGATACCTTATAAAACCTAAGCGTGCTCTAGATCACTCCTGAGTCGGAACAAACAAAAACCATCTGTGTGGTGAAATAATGACAATTATGATGAAAAATCAATATAGTTTATGAAATCAGCTATTTTGTGCTGCAGTTCAGCATACAGCAGTAATTGCATTAGTGATGTCTTGCCATGCTTTGCACTTTTTTGGACTGGTGTCTCCACTGCTCACACATACTGTATATATGTTTTCTTTTCTTCATGAAATTCCGGGGCAGTATTTGTGACCCGGCAAAAAGGTGTAGCAGGTCAAATCTGTGCAATAGCTACAGGTTGTGGTGGAGGTGTATTAGGTGCTGTCAAGTTGCTCCAGTCTGCTCTGGGTCCTGGTCCCTCTATAGGAGCTGTGATGGGTACATCAGGGGTATTAGGAGTATCTCTTACTGCAGCAGGTGTAGCAGCAGAACATGGCTTTATGTGCAACAGTGATCCCTTTTGTACATTACTCTACACTCATTATTAAAATGTTTAATGAATTATATTGTCTTCCTACATCTAATATACATGATCAAAACTGGTTTTCGATGCTGACAGTGTGTATAATATTTCCAGTAGTGTTTCTGCTCTGGTTAAATGTAGAAGTGTAATTATTAAATGTGAATTTCGTCTCCTGTCCATCATTCATAAACCTGAGACTGTCCATTTTGTGAGTGAGTATATCATTTGTCTTTACTTAGATGATTCTCTTATACTAATAATACTATGATGCACAACCAGTCCTCTTTGTGCCCTGCAAGACGTAAATCCTGGTAACGTATTGTATTGAGGGGAAATGCCCTTAGGAAAGACAGACTTCAAAAATACAGCACCTGCTTTCCTGATTACATTTTTTTTATAGAAAGTTGAGACTGTGACAGGATGTGTTGAACAGGAAACATGAAACTTTTCTCTATCTGCCAGTAACTGCTCTGACCTTATTTATTCCGTATACCACATATCAGTTTTCTGTTTTTTAATTGACTCCTCTGTTTCCAGTTATTTTAATGCTAATTTTCCATAGCTGTTAGCAGGTCATCGCTGATTTTAAATCTTATTTTTTGAATTCAAATTACTATCATGAAATGATCTTGTTGTCTGTCCTGTGTTGGTTTTTGTCTTTTATTGTTTGATGCTCAATACATTATACATTTTGTGGCCACTATTACTGTGTGTGTACATTTTGGATCTGTTTTGACCTTACTCTGACCATCACTACAGTCTAAATAGAATGATAGATCATAGAATGATCATAGAATGGTTCTGCCTACTTAGAGACCTTGGATGAACAAAGGCCGGTTTTTAGCTGGACAGTTGGGGACATACGGGTAGGACAGTGGGGGATATATGGGAGCCCCCGTTTTCATCACAACATATAAATATAAATGTGTCAAACTCAGGGCCGTTCATCTTGCTCTCAGGGAGGTTTTGACACTCACGCATCACAAACGTGCTGGTGAGAACAGACAGCACCTCTGCAGTGTATCACATGAACCACCAGGGGGAATAAACTTGCTTTGCTGTCCTCCAGGTGGCATGGGAGCTTATCTAAGACCAATACACATCCTGAGTGTGGCAAACAGGACAGCCGAAACATCCTATCCAGGACAGGGTTTGTGTGTGTGAGAGAAGCAGTTTCACCCGGACGTGATGACCCAAATCTGGGCTCAGTATGGGGTGGCCTAGGTCGACCTTTTTGCATCAGTGGAAACAACCCATTGTCTGGGACAGTTCTCCCTCATGGGTCAGGGGGCAGTCTGGGCCTGGATGCTCTGTTACAAGAATGGGCAACAGGCTAGTTATATTAATTTCCTTTGCTCCCTCTGATTCCTGAAGCCCTCTGGAGGTCACAGAAGGTCATTACACAGTTCTACTGGTGGCTCCAAGGTGGCCAGAAAGGCCATGGTTTCCAGGCCTGATCCAACTGATTCAAGGTGACCCGTGGCAGCTGCCATCCTGAGCAGACCTTCAGACACAAGTAGACGGGCTCTCAACAGTTAGATGAGACTACTGGTGGGACACTGAGTAATACTAGAGCTCCATCTAATCAAGCTAATTATTCCATGAGGTGGAGAATATTTTCAGACTGGTGCCAAGGCATGAACGTTCACCCCGCAGACTCTTCGGTTCCACTTGTTCTCTGCTTTTTGCAGTCTCAGTTGGACCATTGCAAGGCAGGTAGTACAAGTAAGGTTTATGCCTCTTCCACTTGTGCATTTCATGGATGGTCTGATGGCTGACCACTGGGTCGACATTCTTTAATGTGTCACTTTCTTAAGGGAGCCCTTCGGTTCTGTCCAGGCCACACTGTAGGCACTGAGCTGGGACTGAACTCTTGCATTAAAGTTGCTCACTAAAGCCCCATATGGATGAGCCTGTTGTTGATGCAGACTTGAAGGCTCTGTTTCTTTAGGCGGCTTTCCTTTTGGCCCACTGTTAAACGTGTTGGAGAGCTGTATTCTCTAGCTGTGAATGATGATTGTTTACAGTGGAGGGCAGATGGCACGGGGGTGTCTCTTTGGTCTAACCCTGCCTTTTTGCCAGAGGTGCTTAATCCCCAGTCTATAAATCAGGTACTGGAACGTGAATAGTTTCAACCCTCTTCTCCCTCACAGGCAGAGAAGGAGTTGTTGTTCATTGTTCGCTTTGACTGGACAATGGCCATTCTGCACCTATGTATCTCACACTGCATTCTCTGCTTTTTATCTGCAATGGAGTTACCGCTGTCCAAGCACATTGTCACATTGGTTTGTTAACCTCATCTTCCACTCTTATGCGGAACAGGGGTTTCTGGTTCATACAAGGACAGGGGCCCGCTCAACCATAAGTGCAGCTACTTTAAGGGCTGCACTGAGGGGAGTTCCTGTGGGGGAGATTTGCGCTGCAGTGTCAGGGCCTACGCCATGTACATTTGCAAAGTCTTACAGGTTGATGTGACCTGTTTTATACCAGGAAGCACTGTTGTTCTGATGTCTGTTGCCCAGCGAGGTTCAGACAATGCAGTGTTCCTTGTGTTCCTTGCGACCTTTTGGTATGAGTCATCCTGTTTGGACCGTAGTGACAGTCAGAGTGAGGATAAAACAGAACAGAAGTTATGAGTCTAAATACGGATCTATGAGACCAAAGGATGACAGTAACTATCTAATGGAAAAATACTGAGTGTGAGTTTTGTGTTTGTCTAAGTTGTGTCCTAAGTTGTTATGCAAGTAGCCTTAGGATAGAGGGACAAAGTTTCGACTGAGAGCCCCTCCCATGCCTCCCATGCCAGATTAAAAGGTTACTTATTTTTACTAGACTCAAGGTGCCAATATGATGTATATTGGGTGTTATCTGCATTGTGCTTAAATACTGATGATTTTCTCTGAGCTCCTCTCCCATAACTCTGTGTTGTGTGAGATTCTGTGCACTCATTTTTCACCCACACTATCCTTGTCACTCTGAACAATCTGAGGCGTTCGCAGTACGAGGGCGAGCTGGAAATACACACTGCTTTTATAGCGCGGTAGTTCCGCCTCTAGATCACGTGCTCAATTATGTCGTGACAGATGTGTGATTATACCTGGTTCTAGTGTTACTTGCAAGTTAATTTCAACCCAAACATTACATCATTAAAGTGAAAATTCACAAATACTATCATGCTATCATACGAACAAAAATCAGACAATCTTAAAAAACAATAATGTTGTATAATCGACTAAGTTAAGAGTCAGAAGCTGACATGTTAGCTCTTTAAATGTGTCACTGCGATACGATGCAATACAATATGTTACGTTACGATACGATATGATACTATATGATATGATGCGATACTATACGATGCTATGCAATATACTTTATTGTCCCCTTAGGGAAATTTGTCCCTCATGAGGCGCGCTCTACCGTTAAATCAGAACAGAAATAGTACCAGCCATGCAATGTTGGACAGGCTCACATAGTTTCAATTTGATCTTTTAAGTTCCACTCTCATGACTGTTGGGAAAGAAAAGAATGTTAGTGTTCGAGTTCTTTTTTGTTCTGTTGAAATCAGTGCAAAAAAATGCACTTTATGTCACCGGGAAACATAAAGAGAGCAACTGAGCAACAGCCTATAGGACGAAGATTCAAGACACGATATCAAAGACAAAGAAAACTCTGCACACAGGACAGACACAATGTGGTAAGTGTAAAAATTACAGCTCAAACTATACATCAGCAACAAAATAAGCTTCTTGTAGATGATCACAAAACACTGAAAATCATTATACATTATACATTATACTCAATGTTTTTTATTATTAAAATATATGAATCCACTACATTAGCCAAGCTCTGTTAATGAAAGATGGTTTCAATGAACAAAGACGTCCTGTTAGACAAAGCCATTATTGAAAAAGACACTGAACACAAACCAGTAAGTGATGCTCATGTCATAAAAGTCATAAAACTGCAGTAGCTACAAAAAATAAAAACAACTGTAACATCACCCAGACAGGCCGGATAATCGCAGTGAACGCAGAGCAGAGTTTGTTGCATTCACGGTACTGCCTGAGAGTGGGAAATGCGAAAAAAAATGAACTAAACAGACGTCAAGTGTCACAATCACATATTACTGCTTTGTTAGTCGTCCTGTGGGAAATGAAAAAGACCTGATGAGCGCTGGTTTCTCCCTATTGTCCATCCAGACTCATTCTGATGAGTATTCTGAGTTATACATTTACCGATTCCCACCCCCCACGAAGACAGCATGAGGCCATGGAATTGAATCAAAATTATATTTAAACTGAAATAACTTTTCCTACACTTAATTTTATTTTGAATACCTCACAATATTTTTCAGAGATCAACATCACAACTAGAGGTGTCAGTTTTAACTTTTAGTTTTTCAATTAAGCGTTTTGTTGTTTTTTTTTCTCAAAACTTTTTGCCCAGGATTTAGCTCCATACATATTTGGATCAAACTTATGACACACTGAATCATGCTAGTGGTACAAATCATGAAATATATTTGATGTTGGACTTGAACATACTGTAGATTGGAACTCTTCTTGCTGTCCAATGAAACTGAAATGAATGAGTGCATCTGCAGTTTGTGGATTATCACAAGTTATCCAAAAGCCAACTAGAATATGTTTAAAGAGTGATGGCACTTGAGTAGCCACTTGTCTTGACCACAATTTAGCTCCAACTCCACATCTGCACCCATAGTTTACATAAACCTGCTGTGTTTGAAAGATATTTATATATTTGCTGAGGTGAAAATG
Organism: Coranthus polyacanthus; assembly: GCA_037367275.1. Classification (NCBI taxonomy): domain Eukaryota; kingdom Metazoa; phylum Chordata; class Actinopteri; order Kurtiformes; family Apogonidae; genus Coranthus; species Coranthus polyacanthus. The sequence goes on along the minus strand of JAPQRN010000006.1, from coordinate 308,688 downwards.
AGTTGAAAGGTTAAAGTTGGCTGTACTATTTTCTGTATTCATGTCTTGTTAATAGTTTGAATACATCTGTTTAATAAAGTATATTTAGTTTGCTTTAATGCATCTGAAAGGATTCATTCTCCAAATATCAAATACAGACATGTGACAGAGGAAAAAACAGTGTCTCAGAACAGCTTCAGTGAGTCTCGGTATTGATTCTCTAAATCTGTGAACTCTTTTGGAGGCGTGAACACCATTTGAACAAGAGACAGTCCCTCATTTGTGTTTTGATGGTGGTGGCGATAGAGAGTGCTGTCTAACATGTTGGTCCAGATTCTTCCATAGGTTTTCAAATGGGTTGAGATCTTGTGTCTGTGAAGGCCTTAGCATGTGATGCACCTCACTGTCATCAAACCATTCAGTGAGCTCTGTCATCCTGGAAGAAGCTGCTCCTATCAGGTTTTACTTTTAGGTCCATGCACTGTAGGTCCATGCAAAAATATGGGCAGTTCTACTTCGCTACTGGTCCAAAGTTTTAGTACAACCTGATTTTTTTTCCTAAAGGAAAAACCTAGACTTTTAAGGGTTATAATGCTTCCTTGTCTTCCTTTGTTAATTACTTGTGTTTTGGACAGATCACAGTCCCTGGTGGGATGTTAGACATGGAGAATATTACACCCAAGTATGGAGACAACGTAGCATTACATCCACAACAACTTAACATCTATCTGTCCCCATACTTTTGGTCAGATAGTATTTTACAGTTTTTCTCGATCGCTTACGCACTACAACAGGTTCTATAAACATCCCAAATCAGACCCATTTGACAAAACTATAAACACTAGTCTCCTGTTTCACACATGAATCACATTTGTTGAACTTTTTGTTGAAAAAACTCACACACAAATCCCTTCATATATCACTGAAGTTCAGGAGGATCAGTGTACAGTTACGGATATGTATTTAGAGTTTTGGGAAATGCAGCCTAAATTTCAACAAATGTGTCTGAGCAATAGAGAAAAACTGTAGTAGTCACGATGCAGGGAGGTGACTCCAAACTGAACCACAGATACATTTTATGTCACAGGAAACTTGAGTTGGAGTCAAATGAAAAAATCTATTTTATATTCAAAAGTGAAGGCAACGCAGAAGTATCAAACCCTGCAGTTCCTCAAATGTCCACTTGAGGCAAAAGCGAGTCAATCCCCATAGACTCCCCCATGTACAAAAAAAACCCGTTTTGGTCTCTATAGCTAATTTCAGTGACAACTACACAAGGGTTGACTTTTTTTAAGTAACTCACCTGTTTAAGGGTAGTTCAACCTCAAATCACCAGATTTCAGAGAATGTTCCCAACAGACCATCTCTGATTTCCTAGACAATAATATTATTAGTCCTAGTAAACACCGTACAAAAATTCAGCCATATATCTTCATTCATTTTTGAGATATTTGGCTTTGAAAATGGGGCGACACTGATTTTACTGTAAAATCGAGTGGTTCAGAAAAAAGATGCTACGTGCAAGAAGTCATTACTTTTGAACTATTCGTGACAGATGCATGACATTTTCAGGAGTCACTCTAAGATACAAGGTGCCTTTAACTTCTGTAAAAAAAAAAAAAAGATCCACAGTTGCATATTTGTCTAATTATAGCTTGCTGAAAAAAACAACTGTAAAAAAAATTGTAGTTTTTTTGATTCAGAGCAATTTTGTCCTGTTTTATCTCCACATTGAAGCAGAAATTTTGGTATTTATTTCTCATGTTGTGGTACTATTGTGGTGACTAAATATTTTTCTCGTGTCACCCCTCGCTTTTCCACAGCTCCGATCTCATCCAAAAAAAAACTAAACAAGATGGCAACAGGCAACCTGAGGCTTCAAAAACAGCCACCCACAAACCAACAGGTGACGTCACGGAGGCTTCGTCCACTGTTTATAAATGACATGAGCACCAGCACCGTGTATTTCTACTTCATCCGAGGCGTGAACACAAGAGAAAAATGCAAAAATGTGTCATTTGTGACCAATGATATACGTTTTAATGTTTTTTTTGCAGCTAACAGTGAAGCAGTAACAGGACAACAGTGAAACATCCCCTCATCACATTTGGTGTCGCTCATCTGAACTCTTGAAGACAAACAGGTCTGTTGGCGAGATCACAGCTTTATTGAGCATCTTTATGCTTCTTTCCCAGCATGCCCCCTGCCCTTTGACCCTCCAACCGCCCCCAGCACCGAAACCATGACCTTCCCTTTCAGTTATCAGTAATTAAACTCCTTAAATGTGATACGGAACACTTGAGGACTGTATCAGGGTGCGTTTTCCATTTCAAAAGTTATTTGTACTTTGTGGGATGTTTTGACCATTTGTCACAACTCTGCAGTAATATACATTTCTCGTTCTAGTCTTCAATCCCTGTGTAGAACTGCTTGGAGAACATTCACTTTTAGTCTGCTCTGGAAAGTTTTGTCACCCAGAGGGAGGGAGGAATGGTGCCCCTGTTGAAGCCGAAGCACCGAGAGTGTAGCTGAGCGTCCTTTTAAGGGGCTAAGGCTGGACCTCCTCAGCTAGAGCCACTCACATCACTGCTAGAGAGGGAGATGTCCGACAGCACTAAAGCAACAGCAAGGCAAAGCTCGTTTTCTTCATTCATTTCAAAACAAAGTGGGATACTTATTTGTGGAAGGCATCGCATGTTCAGTTACGGTGCAGAAATGAATGCCTGAATTTTACCTTCACGTTTTCATCCGTGATTATTCCTAAGCAAAGTCCCATCAGCCATTTCTCTACAGAGCTACACCGTCTCAGTCGCTCACGAGTGGGCAGCTTTAAAGGGCCAGTTCACCCAACTTAGTGACTTACCTCTACTGGTACGCATACATGCAGATAGTCATGGCTTTGAAAGGAGCAATTTATCTTGTGTTTAGTTTAAAACATTCAAAATTTAGTGTCAACGCATGCTTTCTTCGTCTTTTATCCTTTAATCTTTTTTCAGAGCATATAATAGAGAAAAGCTGCTGACTGAAAAAAATCTGGGCAATTATTCATGTGATTTTTATTTTTGCAACTATTCTTTTCCCTCAAAAGTATGAATTGAGAAGCCTAACATTAGCAACGGGCCACATATAATGCAGAAAAAGATGCCTACTTTCTTGATTCAAGTTAAATATATTTTGTTGTAAGTGGCGTATACTGTTCAGTGCACCAGCTCAAACCATAAAATATCCTGCCTCCTTTACAAATCGGCTGATGTATACCAATCAGAAATTGATTTGACTGCAGAGATCAGTCTGGCTTTGGAAACAACAACATTGACATTTTGTTATGTCAAAGACGTCAGTGTGTTTTGGTGCAGAGATTATCTACTGAAGTCACCATGCTAATGGGGTTAGCCCCGGCCCATCCTGATTCATAATACAACTTTTATTCTAACGAAGTTCAGGGCAAAAAACAAGGGATGTCCATTTCCATTCGGGTCGACACCAACACCACAACTTTCTGGTAAAATACCCCCTCTATTAATCATTTTTGAATCTTAATCCCACAAATTGCAAAATTTTAGGGAGTTTTTGCCTTCACCACAGAACAGTGGCGGTGAACGGTGTATGGTGAATAGTTTGTAAAGGGACTTTTTCTCCTGCCATGGTGTACTTTCTTTTCAAGGGGATAATTTTAAGGTTAGACGTTCATATTGACTGAGGGGGAAAAATACATGTATTCTGTGTTGAGGAGTCATGTGTCAAAGAACTTTTAGACCATTGCAGTAAAAGGAAAAGTGAAAGCATGAATTTGGGTGAACTGCTCCTTTAGAAGTGCTCAAGGTGGAATAGTCAGAGGAGGAAAGCTGAGGGCCACTTTCATGGGTCGCTACAAAGTGAGAGTTACTCTCGAATACAGAAAATAATAGTTGTCATTGGTTGTTCTTCGGGTTTTGTCCCACTGTGACAGCTGAGCTCCACGGTGAAGCGGCCGATGAGACTTTGGAATCAGACACGGGATGGAGGCTGATGGGAAAATGCGTGCAAGTTAAAGGTGGAGTAAGCAATTTCTGAGAAAGCGATTCCTGAATTGGGGGGGGGGGTCCCCCCCAAATTCATGGACACACATTACAAAGGCAACAACGCTAACAACTGAGCTAGCTGAACAAAATACTCTATCACTATGAAGAATCAGCCGGCATGTTTTCACAACCCCCCACCACCACCAACACACACAAAAAAATTCAAATCTAGGGCTGGGTATTGTTCAAATGTTTTCAAAACCACTTCCAATACTGATACCTTGGCTTTGATACTCGGTCTTAGATACTTTTTTAATAACAATTTTCAATTTTAACAAAAAGAAAATTACATTACACATGACAGTACAAAGCCTTACTTTTATTTTTCACTCCTCTTTATCTTTACACACTCAAAACAGATTCATAACAAAAAATATAAACCTGTTTAGCACAATGTAGTTTAACCTCAGTTGTCTCTCAAATCAGTTTCACAACATAAATGTTAAACCTATTTACCACAACTTGAAGTTGTCTGTTTCAATATATCAATAAAAAAAGGTATAAAAGCTGTGTGTATGTGCTGCACTGACAGATTTATTCCTTGGGTATTGAAATTTGTTATCAAACTACAAGAAGTTTTTCAGTATTAATAGTATCTAAGCAGTTCAGTCGGTTGTGTAAAAGTATTGATACCCAGCCCAACCCAAATCTGACTTTTTTTGCTCATATGTGAATAGATCTGGGGGGTTTTTTCATAATGGTGCACACAGCACAAATTTGGGCCACTTCCATATGTGGTCCTAAATCAGACACACATTTAATCTTTTGCAATCTGACATCAGTCTCAACAGTCATATCAGAATTCATGTGACTTTTATGTCACTTTAAATCAACATTTGTCACAAGTCTGAGCTGGTACTCCGTAAATAAAAACATGTTTACTTCTGTATGGCCGTGTGCTGCGTGTGATGTCTCCATGTCCAGGACTATGACCAGTTCACACTGGAATCTGATTTTGACCACATCTTAAAATAATGCGAGCCAGGGCTGCAACTTTTTCCACTGTCAATTAAATCCATAAATAATTTTGTGGATTAAACGATTAGTTGTTTTGTCAGGAAAATATTAGAAAATGGGGAAAAAGGTTCATGCCCAAGATGACATCCTCAAGTGTTTTGTTCGGTCCTAAACCCAAAGATAATAGCATCACAGAAGAGGAAACAAAACAGAAAATATTCAAACTAAAGATGATGGGGAATTTTGCCTCTGTTTTAATTTACTCCAATTATTTTCAACTTTGATTTGAGTAATAAAACTGAATTGAACACTATGTCTTATTGTGTGAACACAGCCTTTGTGTTTTTTCCTTTATGGAGAAAAAGCTGTGCACAAATACTAGATTTTTTTTCTCATCATGCACACAAAACGAACTGTGAGAAGACATTCGCAAAAAGTCTACTGGTTTAGAATTGCTTACTCCACCTTCAATAAACAAGCTTTGCTTTAGTTGGTCAGCTAACAGGACAGAGCGAAGAGGAGTGGCTGAATGCACAGGTAAATAAGCTGTCACACACACACGCATACGCACGTATATATTGGTCCCCATTGTAGTGCCCTTAAGGGTTTAATAGTTTATTTAGCACTTTAAAGTATGGGTCCGTCTACAGACAGATAACTGCAAGCTGGTGTAAGGCTGGTTCTCATCAATGGAGCACTTGGGCACCAGAGTTCTATCTGTGTATACAAACAAACAAACAAACACACACACACGTAGCCTCACATTCAGATTATGACAGTACAGGGAGGCCTGTACTGTCAGCCTAAAACATCTGTGCATGTCGCGTGTTCCTCCTCACTCCTATCTGCCTCCTTTGTTTTAATGTGTTTGTAATAGTGTTGAACTGTTCCTTTAGAATTCATGGCTCACTCAGTAAGAAAGCATAAACAAAGGGCTACATAAACATACACGTTTGCATATAAATTATTGGCATTTTTAATTATGCTATGTCAGTACTAAGCTGAAAAAGAGAAAATAAAACTGAAAACAGGACCTGTGAAGCCTGAAATGTGTGTAACAATATACCCACTGGTTGGACACATTCCACTGTGTAATCTCTCTCCACCAAGCAGTTCAAAACAGGAGTTTAACAAGTTTGTGTCTTCTTTACTTATGGTCCACTTTCATTTCTGTCCAAAAGAAAAGCCTTCAAAATGAACTAAAATGTACAATCTGCTGTGTTATTTCCTTGTACAGGTGTCAGAAAATACACGACATGTTCCATCTCTGATCCAGGAGGTGACGATGGATGGGAGTTGCTTCACAGATGTGTTAAAATTTGTGTGGCCCTGGCGATCATGGTTGGTCTGTGAAAGAGTCTCATGGCATTCAGAGCTACACTGGTTCAAAATACAAAATTAAAACGATCTGAATCCGGACTGAGAAGAAAACAAAAAGGCGAGCTTAGAGAGAGATGAGAGAAGAGGAGAGGTTGTTTGTCTTCCTTTCAGGACGTCTGAGGTTGTCTTTTTTTGTCCTCTTTCTCTTGGAGAAATGCAGCAGTCTGCTCTGTGGGGTGAAGCTGCATCCCGTTCTAGAGCATCTTTTGTGGTTCGTGTGATGAGGTTTGATAATGGTGTCTTCTCTACTTTTTTTTTTAATCCACGACTAAATGTGTGTATATGTGTGTAATGACAGCTGCAGTGACTACAAAGCCGACTGGCTGGTTGGATTTTCTGTGTATTACTAATTAACTTTGTGTGCAACTGAAGCATCACATTTGGGCTTAATTCACGTCCTCACCAGGCTAAAGCCCACGTCTTTTTTTTCCCCCTCTTCCCTCATAAAATCAGCCGAGACAGGGGCGCGTGGGACCCAGGCTCTGAGCCAACAGGAAAGCTTGTACCACCTCCTGGGTCTGCTGCGGTGTAGTGTTGACATCCTCCAAAGCGTCTGCCACAGCAAACTGCCGGTCCCTCAGCCGGTTCCAGTTGGACAGTACGTTGTGGTATTCAAACACCTTCTCGTAGTTCCCCACTGAGTTGTAGAGTTTGATCAGGCCTCGGTAATCATACTCCAGCCCGCTGTAACCCTCACCAAACAGCTTCTTACCTACAGGGACAAAGGAAAGTCAGTTGTTGTTAATGTTAAATGATGTTAAATTACGATAGAATTTTATATCACAATAAATACCATCATGATGTACATTTTCCTTTTGGGTTTATTTTGTTTACATTGGTAACTAAAACTAAAGTCTTTTACATCATTTTCTCCTATCATGTATCAATGTTTTTGTTTTTTTGGGTCTTATACGATGTGTCCATTTATGAATAATTTAAATCTACAAATAACTGTCTGGCTTCTTCAACTTTCACCCAGGGCAAAAAAAAAAAATAAAAAAAAAATCAGAAAAGGATTAATTTGACATTTGTCATGATAAATATCGACATTGACTGATAGGAACATTATTTATCATGATAACATTTTTGGCAGTATTGCACAGCCTTATGTTAAAGCAGTTTTTGTGATTTTTGTTCACATAAACTGTAGACATTTCACATCAAAAACATATGATCTGGCATTAAGGGTGGACGTTCATTTCCCCTGGTAAGAAATAGATGCTGCTTGAAGGAAATATGTCCCACAGATGTGTGTGACTGTACCATGGAAGAGATGAAGAGTTACTCTGAAGATGGTCCACTAAATACTTGGAAAGTCTTGTGTTTTATTTAATCAGAGAGGACTGTATTTTATTCCTATAAATGCAAGGAGCTTGGTTCTGGAAAGGTTGTGGAAATGGTTGTTGTTGTGGGTAAATTAAAACATAAAATTTAAATAATTATTATACATTATTATTTATCAATTACTTAGCTTACTTACTTAGCATCAATTAGCTTAGCTTGATGTTTAGATCAGCCTTTAAAGATCCACTATCAGTCGACCTCTAGTACAATAACTATTGTTGAATAGTAAATAAAAACCCAGCATCAATGACCCAGTGTGACCCTTCCCCGTCTGACCGATAGCAATGGAGCGCAGGTAGAGCCTCTCTGCGTCGTCATACTGGTTCATGTCGTAGTTGTAGAGAGAAGCCAGGTGACCCACAGACAGAGCCACCTCGTAGTCCTCGTGGCCCAGAAGCTGCTCCTTGATCTGGATGGCTTTGATGTGCATCTCCTCTGCCTCCTGGTTCCACAAACAGACACATGCAAAGACAAATATATGCATGAAGGCAAAGCTGTTACAACTAAGTGGATTGAAATGTTAATCCTTTTCCAGTGACAACTCTTTGTTTCTCATAACTTTCACTGATGATAATTAAAGACATACTTTTTGTCAAAGTCTTATTTAATAGTACCAAGATGCTTCTCATTGGAGGGTCAAATTTAGATTTTTTTCGACTATTAAGTGACAAAAGGAGTATCTCTCTTTGAGTATCTGTTTCTGCTAGGGTTTAATAGAACTCCAATGTTAGTCTTTCAGTCCAACAGGACCTCGGTATTTGTTGTTGGAGCATCGAATTCCAAATTGAAACATTTAAAAAAAAAAAAAAACAACAACACACAACTATCTATAAAGAAACCCTTCCTGTCCTGTGACAGGTGTATGGCCAGGAGACAGCCCCCCTCCCTGCAGTGTTTCAGCACCAGGCAGCAGTAATGTCATATGTCATGTTTCTGTGCAGATTAATGCAGTAGAAAGCACATGTAGCATCTGTTCACGAAACATGTTCACTAAATTCTGTGAGTTCTCAATGGACAGCTGAAAAAGTTTGGGCGCTCCTAAATTAAAGATGTACAGTAAATGTAAAGAGTGGAGCAATGCACTCAATCATGAAAGAAAAAATGTCAATTTATTTGTGCTGCTATATTTGCAACACACTCAACATATGCAACTCTTCACCTTGAACTTTCGCATAGACTGGTAGAGCCGTCCCAGGTTGCCGTAGTGCTTCGCTGTCTGGACATTGAACTCTCCAAAGGCCTTTTTGGCCAGCTGCAGTGAGGAGAGGTGCAGGTCGTGAGCCTCCTGCAGTAGGCGTTCTTCTGTCTCCTTATTGTGGCAGTCGATGGCAATTTCCTCCAGGATGAGAGCTGATGGAAGGGAACGATGACAAACACATATCAGACAAGTGGAGAGATGCACCATGCCACTGTTGGCAGTACAGTAAATGTGAGAGGCACAGTGAAATCAAAATTTCAATACTAATCCTGTTCCACTATATTTAGTATTTATATGTTACATTATATGATGCTACATGTGTCCAAAAAGTTACATGCTGATCCAGTCAGATATGATTTGGGGAGACGAGCCAACTCTGCCTATCACACAAAAACATACTAACTGTCAGTTGGTGGGTAGACAGCAGTAGCTATTATGGACTCGAGTCGACAGTTCTGCTATGAAAGTCAAGAAGACATTGACTGCATGTTGATCGCATGTAACATCATCAAAAACTTCACACAAACAAGACAGGTACTTTGCCAAGTCTAATACTTAGCCTTTCATCTAGCAGCAGGGGTGAGGAAGAAAGAGGGATACAATCCTAGCCCTGTTCTGAAAAATCAGAATGCATTTGCTATGCTAACTTTGTTTCACCTGAACTGTAAGGTCTAAACTGCAATCTACCTCTGCTATCTGTTTAACTGCTTAAAGAGTACTTACAGCTACAAACAGATGCCTAACAATGTGTGATGTGCACTCCCACACAGTGGACAGAAGGCCAATATCTCTTGGAAATGTACTTTACCTTTGACTCTTTTGGAAGAGGCCAGCAGCAGATGGTCCTCAGGCAGAATGTGGGTTATGATGTCTATGGCACGTTCTGCGTGGAATCTGAGGGACAAACAACAAATGACAAAATAGCTCAGAACTGGCTAAAAACACTTCTTAGAAGGGCTTTTACTTGAGGCGAGTTGTTTTGATTCTTTGCACAGAGGTCCTAGTATTGCCCAATTCCGAATCAGGGCTTTTGTATGTAGAGAGGACAATCAGTACATTTGTGTTTTTTTCAAGAAATTCAAGAAACATCTTCCTCTAAGCTCATTTCTATCTAAGTAAATTACAGTGTTTTAATATTTGAAATGGCGCACATCCAAAGCATGTGGCCACATAACGTGAATGCCACTGCAGCAAGTGACAGAACAGACCATTGCAGTATGAGTCATTGGTCTTGTGCTTCACCTAGAAGGACGCTCAGGTCTAATGTAATTAGCTGGCTGGTGTAGGAATAGTCTGGAGTTTGAAAGATTCATTGCACTCACAGTGCGTTGTCAAATTTCCCAGAGCTGTACTGGTGCACGTATGACGAGTAGGCCAGGTCTTCATGGGCCGTGGCAACGTGGATGTTCTTCCCTCCGAATACGGACTGTCGGATGTCCAACGCTGTCTGGGATTCAAACAGAAAAACTGGATGTGCTTTTTTTGGCATGTATAAACATGTACAAATTTCGTTACGTGACAGGACAGAACACAACAACAGAGTAGAGTAGAGGAAAGGAAACAAGCTTACCTGGTAAATTGCAACTGATTGGCATATGTTGTCTACATTTAGTAAGTAAAATCCATAATCTAGCAGCGTATCAGAGTACTTGGGATGCTTGTGTCCAAAATGTTCTCTGAAAAGACAAAACATCCAATCAGAATTCATGATAACAAGGAAACATAATAAAGTGGAGTTCTTATAAAGCACAGCAGGTTACCTAGCTAGAAACACTGCATGTTTGATCAGCTGCTCTGCTTTTCTGAACTCCCTCTTCACCACGCAGGCCTGCAGACCAAAGACATGTCAAACTTCAACTTCTGACGCTCTCTGGACTGCACAATCAAAAGTATTTTAGTAATATTCTGTCGCAAAAGTGAACATGATTAACCTTGGAGGCTTGCCGCAGAACATCAACAACTACTTTAACAGGCAGCCCTGGAGTAATTTCCTTCATAGCCTCTATACACCACCTGTATGCCTGGTAGACAGAAAAAAAGTGTTTACATGTACACTTAATCAGTAACGTTCAACTGGAGTGTAAATACAATACGCAAGACTGTTAAGCAAAGTATCTACAATTTTAAGCACCTCTCATGATGTCCTATTGTACATGTGTTCAGTCATACCAACCTCATCATAGTGGCTTTTGGCGAAGAGCAAGGCACAAAGCTCGCCGTACAGCGCTGCCTTGTTGGCCTGGTGGCCATGTTTGGCTAGTTTGTCCATGTAAGACTGGGCAAGCTTGAAGGTCTCCTCCCCCAGGTGGTACTTACAGTTGCCATTGCGGACATGTAGCAACCTGTGGACATGAGAAAAAACAGAGCTTTAATAACACTAGGAAACTTTCATATTAAGGCATTACTTAATACAGGCACTGCTATTTTTTTAAACCAATCCTAATGGGTTAATCAGCCACCAAGGCTAACAACATGTTTCGGCTTTTAGACAACCACCGTGGGACCTTATTTCAGACAAATATATGCACAGCAGTCAATGACAGACGAATAACTCTTTATCCCACTTGAATTATCAAGCCATCAATTACACATAGGATGTTAATTTTAAAAATTATTCTCAAAGTTAAGACAATCAGTTTGTCATAAAACTGATGAAGTATAAGAGAGTGAAAATACGTACATAGAAAAATACGTAATCTGCATAAGTGTCATCTTTACTTTGTCTTTCCACAATCTCTCAACATGATGAGGCTTGTAAAGATTTTCACCTCTTTTAATACTTTTTCACTCGTTCTTGAAGAATGGGGCAAAATGTGTCATGGTTGTGAAACATTTTGCCTTTTACCTGGAAATTGCTCTTGCTCATATTGTAATTTCGGTCATATTTCAACTACATGTTCAGCCCTAATCTAGAGGTCTCCAAAACCAACTAGAAGAGGATTTGGGGAACATCCTGTCACTTGCACAACTTTAACATGCCAAATCATATTTTGTTTAAAAACCCAAGAACTGACTGAATTAAAAACTTGGGTGTGTTAGCTCCATCTTGATGAAAGTTAATTAAACTTCCAGTGTAAATGGTGCTGGGATCCATTACGACAGCCTCAAGATAGCCTGAGCTTTCTCTGTGATCGTGATACTGAATTGAAAAAAAAAGTACTACACATGCAAAACAAATAAAAGCAAGAAGAGAACACACCTCAGCGGGACAGTGTGAAGACTATGTATACAGATGACTCCATTGTAATGTCAGTACAGTTCTAAACAAAGAGACCAGGGGGACTGGGAAGTCGATTTCAATCTAAGTATGTTTAGAAATAATACCTCGTACTAAATGTACACAGGTTTTAGACACTGACCTGACACAGCATTCCACAGCCCGGAAGCAGTGGAGGACCTCACTGTGGAGTGTGCACAGCTGCAGGCACGACAGAAACACTTTCTCTGCATCTCCATACCAGCCCGCATCAGACAAGAAACCACCTAGAACCAAAAAAAATACAATGATAACAGTCCAACTATCTCCAAATCAGCTGGGAGACATTAAGAGTTAATCCTGCAGGTTGTCTGAGGTGGTAGAAGCAAGGTCAGGCCATCACAGTGTAAACTATGGGGAGCATCCACACCCTATAAATGTTTAATCTGCTAGATATGTTACAGAAAGAAATCATATCTTAAGAAATCATTCATTCATCATTCTTATCGCATCGTAGTCTGTCTTAAGTTTGTGTGTAAAGTCTGCTCAAGATACTTTGAAACTAGGTAGTTTAACAGTTGTGTCAAAGTCAGTTTACATCACAGAGACACAAAGGTCATTTGAACTATTCTGCCTGTGAGTCCAAACTAACCACAATATTGTTGCAGATAGTGGCATTTCCACCACCTGTGGTTTATTACCAACTAGGAAGTAAACAATTTTAGTTTCATCTTCATATTATTTTCAATTTAGTAATTGGCATACTGTGGCTACCTTTGTGTGATGCTACAAATCTATTTTACATTATTCAGCAAGACCATGTCAATGACCTTTGGTGGTTCTCAGGTCAGCCCTGTTTACTTTTTCACCTTCTGTGATTCAAGCAGCTGGGTCTTTCAGACATCCTAATGTTCAGCCAGCCCACACCTTTTGCTTCCTGTGACGTGTATAAATTCATAAAATAATAAAATAAAATAATTTCCTTCTCCTCATCCGCCAAGTTATCCCACCTTTAAAAATGGAGAGCTACTCTATTTAGGCATAAGTTACAACTTTACATCTAGCCCTCAGTAGGTGTTAAGTTCTTTGTATAATAGGAGAGGACTATTCAGGCTGGTGCGAACCTTTAAATGTTAGTAGTGTAAATTATGTTCTAAGTTAGAAATTTCATTCAAGCTCAGCTATTTGAATTTACACACAGCTGGTGCAACCCACTGCTGATCTTATATGTTACTGTTTCATTGACAGAACTTTTCCTCCCCAAAAGCTACATTTACCCAGCACAAAGCCGAACTGGATGGCCTTCTCTTTGACGTGGGCGTCTGACTCTGCAATGTAGGAGCAACGGCGGCTGAAGGAGTTCGCCAGAACTGAGGCGACTTTCACACCATGGTCCATTAGTGCTTGAAAGCAGTGGTGCAGGAGGTGTCTGCAATGAGAAGGATGTGTCAGTGAAATACATCAAGACTATTAATTAGGTAGTGGTGATTAACGATGATTAGTCAATATAAATATGAGTGAATCTCACAGACAGAAGTGGCCAATCAGTCAGTGAATAACAATGATACCTGCTGTTTTATTTAAATTAGGCCCATCAGTGCAGGTTGAAAACAACATGTACCTCACATACAACTTTACAGACAGAATGGTTTGTATTAATGCAGTCAAGAGACTAAACCTAAGTTAGGTGACATTTTAATGACAACAGAGTGTGATTTAGAGCTTGAAATGACTTTGTTAAACTGATGAAACTGGAAAAGAAAATCACAAGACACTGTGACTCATCAGGAGGAGGAGGAAGGGAATAGAGCAACCTAAGCTCATCAGTCACAGAGAAGTGTTTGACATTTTATATAAAACAGCTTCTTCAGAACTGGTTTACAAGGGAAAAGACTGATAAGCCAAGTCAAATATAACACAGTTAGAAAGTTGACAAGGGCAAAGGTCCAGCTCTGTGTAATATGTAAGAGATGCAGTTTTCAGCTTATTAAGTGTGCTCTATAAGTGGCCGGGAGCATTCTGTACAACAGCAGATGGGGTCGATATACAGTGAATAGACGGGATCCAGACTGTGGCCATTTAGTTGCATTTTACCAACATTTTTAGAGACAGTGCTACTAAATTTTATAACCAGGAGAATTGGCTGGACAATAAAAAATAATAATGATAATTATACAATATATTTTTATATTGCAATAATGATAATTACGGTGAAATAAATACATTTGTCTTTTGTGTTTTTGTTTACATTTTGTTTACGTTTCAGGTAAAACGTGTTTAAATGTTTTGTTTTTTTACTTAATTTCATCATTATGTATAGTTTGAACATTTTATCATTCTAATTGTTTTGAATGTTCTAACTCTAGATTTCTGAAATGTTCTGCTGCTTTGTTCTGGTTTGTCACCTGGTTTCTTCAACCTTCACTCCCAAAGATCAGCCTTTTTTATACTTGAAAAAAGAAATGATTTCACATTTATCATGAAATGACATGTGACTGAAATTAAACATTTTTTAAAATCATGTCTCCCATTATTTGTTTGTTTTTTAAAAGAATCACTGTGTCATGTAAAACACTAATCTGAGGCTCTTTTCAAAATAACAACATGGGAAGGGGACAATTCTGTGGAGGACATTATCTACCTAAGTTCCCTCACTCTCATTCTGCCCTTTGGTGACAAGGAACTACGGACTCATTTTTCAAAAGGAATGCTCACCCGGACCCTCCTGTGGCACTAGAGTCCCAAATCTTTGATGTGGATGATTCAAATGATAAATCTGTCAGTGATCGATTGAAAAAGACACAACTAATCTTTCTAACAGGCTGACACAGTTTATGTGGTTGAAATATACATGTTCGGGGGTTCTAGGGTTGTCTTGCACATTTCATGTTTATATATATATTCGGCATCACACAAGGAATATGAAAAAAACGTATTGATTCTTTTAAGCACTGTCTCTTGGAATTTTTCTCTCCTAGTGTTTGCATTTCATTGTCAGAACATTTATCAGTAGGGCTGGACAATCAATAATTATTACAAACTAATTTGTCAATTTGTCATATGATTTTCAGCAGAAAAGCAGATTTGCAGAAATGCTAAATCCCCCCCACCTCTTTCAAAACACCTATGATCAGCCAAAACCTTGCTTCACAGGGTAGATTTTCTGCAGCTTGTAAACAGAGTCAAGAGGAGGTGCAGAAGTCTCATTTCCTCTTAGACCACTACATACAATATAATAAATGCAATACGCCGAAAGTTAATCATGGAACTTTTGCCCAGTGGGGACAAAAAAGTATTACACACCGAAGCTTCAAGATAGAAAAACATGAATTTGTTGCATTGCACAATGATGCAAGTGGTGCTCCTAAAATTTTAAGCAAGGAGAACCACTGCTATAAGTGTAAAAACTTAGTGTGAAGCCCTGGGATGGTGTAATGTTTCAGGTTTCTGTTCTTACCTTTTGTCTGAAGCCCGCAGTACTTTAGCAAACACCTCCAGTTCACAGAACTCTCCTCCCAGCTGACAGAGCCGGCCCTGCTGGTAAAGCTGAGGGACACAGACACAGAAGTGAGGTTAGCATGGAGAATAGAAACTAATAAGGATGGCGAACAATGCTGAATGTGTAGGTAATAATAGATGTGATAAATTACATACAGGTAGGGGAGAGTGTGCTTAAGCAGAGGTGAACTGAGTGCCCAGTATATGGCTGTAATGCTGGAGTGACTATCCTATTTTTCACCCTAGTTTCTATTTTGGAAACGGTTTAAAGGATGCTTTGAAAAATAGCTACTCTCTGCTGTTCAGTAGTTTCAACAAAAACATTTGCTGATGTCTAGTCTGTCATCAAAATGTGCTGAGCTGGAAGCTGGTACAGTATATTCACTGGCTCCCCATGGTGGGGTCTACAGCGGACACTCAGCTACCAGCCTCTCTTCACCAGTGCTTTCTTTGCGACAGGACTGACAAGTTAGTCTTGTCTTTGTTACTGTGTTTGTTTAGGTTCATGCTTACAACTTACTCTGTAAATCAGTGCTTATTAACACACACACACACACTAAGAACACAAAGAGCTGGTTTATCAGACTGAATTTCAGTCACCTGCAACAGCCCTTTGCAATACTTTGTCATTACTGTGCAGATCATAGCTTGTATACAAAGATGGATGATATAACATCTCTTCCTGCCAACATGGAAAAGTGAAGGCAAAATGATTAAGTTGTTTAAAATGTCATGTTAAATCTCTGAACCTCACTCCCAAATAGCTTAAAAATATTTTCTCAGAAGATTCTCAGCTTTCCAACAAAGCATTCATTAAAGAGGTGATGTTTACATCATATACACCATGTTAACATGCCTTATAAGAGTGGGTCACAGGTCCATTCTGAGTGGCTGCAAGTGGGGCATTTCCACAATAGTGCTTTGTCTAGAAAAAACAGTTTTCATTTTCTACTGTGTAGAGGGGCTACAACATTCAATTTTACACTACAAGTCAGTTATAAATGCTGGTTCGCCAGTCATGTGAACCTGGACATTGAGGTGTTTAGATGCTAATGGTCTTTCCAGAGTCTCTGCAGCTTGCAGTAATGACGGAGGAGAAGGCAAAGCTCCACAACAGGAGGACAACAGTGAAAGAGAATATATATTTGTATACACACATGGAAAAAAAAAAATCTCATGCAGTCAATGCTGGCTTGAAACCCCCTTTCCCTCTCTTTATAGTTTTCAGCCTTGCATGCATTGCCCTGCTCTTTTTATGAGACCTATTTAAATGATACATTGGAAAAACAGTTTAAGTCAACTTAATACAGCTAAATTAGTTATTACTGCTACTCTTATTCTACTGTTTTAAAAACACCTTTGAAGCCCTAATGATTGACTCTAGCTGCAATGCTTATATTAATCTTAAAGCTGCAGTAATACTGTACTTAAGTTTTCTTAGTTTTTATTATGTGAATTCAAATTAAGACAAGTATAGTGGCTAGTGATGATTTTCCTCACAGAAGGTTTGAATCCACTGACAGGCGGACTGGATGACAACAAAACTGACTGACATTAAAAAACATTTGAATTTAAAGCCTGAGGCAAGAGCATTTGGAAGCCACTGGTTCAGATTATGCCATGGAGTTCAAAGAGATTTTTCAGGCGCCCTGTTGTGTTTATCTGGTGCCAGTGTCACTGAATGACATTCCACACAAAAACACTATAAATCAATCCCTCGACCTTTTCTGACCAAAAACAGTGTTCAAAGCCGTAATGACATTTGCATAAATTGTGGAATGAGCCACCTTAGTTTTTCAATGTGCTTGGAAATCAACTATATGTTTTATAACCTCACAATATTATGGAGCTGGACTTTTAGCATAAAAAAAAAAAAAAACTTTTTTGCTCAGACTAAATATTCCTAGTAGATTACAAACAAAAGCTCTGTAGACAAGAAAAGCATGTATGCATGTCTATAGCTCGACAGAATCTCAATGAAGTCTTTAAGCATAATTTTGAAAGGTGGGTGGGTTTCAGCTTTTTCAGCATCTCCTTTCAAACCAGGTGAAACAGGTTTTTCTGAGTTTTCAGTGGAATTTGAGGATTTTAGCACAAGATCACTATCAATGCTTTAACTGGAAGTGCTGCATGCTGCTGCCACCACCACCCTCCCCTGCTGTTCCTACCTCTCTTTGCAGAAATGCTGAATCTTCCTATCAAAATACCAGTCTGAACTTTGAATCAAACTCACATGGTGCTGCAGAGAATCAAACTGTGCTGTTTCACATTGTTTGCAGTTTCGTTTACAATGAGAACCATTCAGTCCATGTTATGTATGAAAGTACTATTTAGCCTTTACTCATCCTTACTGTGATATCTCAGTGGTATATTTTACAATAAACCTTTCACTTTTTCCATTCAGATCATATTATATAATTGAAATGGGCTGGTATACTGTGCCAATTATTTGTCAGTGTTCAAGAAGAACGGGTGTTCCTTCATCCACTGCCAGAGCCCATATAATTAAGGTTAAGAGCCTAGGACACAGTTTAGCTCTGTATTAGAAAGTCTTCAAACATCTGCCATATACTATCTAAAAAAATAAGTATACTGGACTCCTACCCTTAGTATTTCTGATGCCCTGACTACGTCCATACGTTTGGACTGAGGGGGAGACTCGATCAAAATATATCATGTATCGCACAGCAATAGTGTTTTCTATTTACCTTTTCATATTGTACATTTTGCTAAAGACTTAATGGAGAATTTGCACAAGGGCTCTAAATAAAAGGAGAAATGTAAAAATCTGATCTGAATAAGAAACTTCTATTAGTTGAGTATATAATTCCAAACGTAATATGAAATAGGGTTTCAGTGAGGTCGTTTTAAATCTACATATATTCACCAAATTCACAGAAAACGTGATATATCGTCGTATTCAATTCAATTTCATTTTTATTTATATGGCACCAATCATCTCATGGCACTGAACACGGTAAGGTCACGACCTTACACTATTATACAAAAAAACCTCGCAACAAATGCACCGATACCAAGCTTAAGTATCGCTGGGCTTGCTCTTTGAGGATTTGCTGGGTTTTTTCCCTGTACAGTCTCAATCTGAATTTGAGAAGAGCCTAAGCATGTGTTGTGATTGGCGGTATATAAATAAAACTGAATTGAATGTCTGAATATGAAAGTACCTATATTGTGATACGAGTTTTTGGTCCTTTCGCACAGCTGTAGTTAAAACTCATTTAAATACTCATTAAATATAATACCGTAGGAACAACTGTGACGCTGTAACAACATTTCAAGTGTATACTACTGTAACGTTGCAGCAACTATCCTGTGTCTACGAAAACGTTACTTAACAGGGTTTTACAAAGAACTTCTTTAGCGCTAGCTGGCATGACAGCACTGCAATTGATGTAGCTAATTAAGTGCCAAACAAATTGCATTACAATGATAACATTTATTATAACGGTAGTAATATTAAATAGACATACTTCTAGACCCGTGGAAAGCACGGTAGGCAAACAGTGAGCAATCCAGAACCCACCAAGAGCATTTTTTCGTCTTCAAGAGCTAGCTAACGTTATCGATATGTAGCTAACGTTAGCATCGATGTTAGCAGCTGAATCTCGTACAGAATGGCAGCTGTAAGATACGCCGGGTCCTTTCGACTGGTAAACCTTACCTTATAATAGACGTCGAACTGTATATTTTCTGGGAGAGAGCGTATGTCCCTTCTTGAGCGGCTGTAGTTGTCCACCACAGCTGAGATAGCGGTGTTGTATAGTGTTTCTGGGATCCATTCGAGCTCCACCGCAGCCATGTTGTTTTCCCTCTCCAAAAAAAACCCAGCCAGCAGTTACAGCCCTCCCCAACTCTTCCTACATTCGCTACCTTACTGCGAAAAAAACACGTCCTCCCCGGTTCCTCATACAACATTCGCTTCGCAGTGTGACTACAATTAATCGGACTTTGACTAAATCCCCGTTATAACTGAAACCCCGCAGTCAAATTTCCATCGTTCTCCTTCATCTCCGATTATTTGTCGACCCTACAGCAGTTCCGTGCCCCCGTCCCGACGCACACATTCGCCAGCACTGACGCAATGACGTAGTCGTGCAGTCGATGCAAAACGCCTTTTAAAATTCATCAATATTGAAAATATAGTTTTACTTTATAAGTACTGCATTTTAAACAATGCTGTGGAAATACACTTTGAAATTCAACATGAAATACACCCCGTTGACTCCCTTAACGCCTACTGTTAAATTAACTCTTTTGCACTTTTTTGTGAACAAAGCTTATATGGAAAGCCTACTATTCATAATATTAAAATTGAGTGCAAAAATACAGGCTGCAGCCATAGGGTCAACATTGGGGGGACCAAATCTGCCCTCCACTGCACCACCAGAACAAAAAAAAAAGTTTCTGCCATTGTATTTTTTTTTTATCACTAATACATGGGATGTAAAGGGAGTGTCATTCAAAATTATTCATTGACTCTAAATACTACAATACCCATGAGCCTCAGCTGTTGTTGCCATGGGGAAGATGCCTCAAAATATTTCTACAAAGTGTAATTTGAAGCTATAAACTACAGATTTCAATCCTGTATAAACAGAGGAATTTGAAACTCTGTGATTGCAAGTTTGTTGCTGAAAAGCATGCTGCAAGTTGTACTCTAACAGTTCATAACCTGATTCAGAGTTTGGGTTAACCTCTTTCTGGAATGGCAAACTCAACGAAAACAAGTCAGTTCCTCAAAATAAACATGAACCTCAACCTACATATTTACTGTAAAATTAAATGAAACTAAACTGAACATAAATGAATCACCTTAATAATCCTAGAGCTGATAATAATGGCAATTTGTCAAGTTTAGTTAGATTTCATTTGCTCATGATTATTTTGGATGGTGGTGCATGTTTGCCTGTTGTAGCATAGCAATTTTTTAAATCTCAAAGTATGTTACAGTGATTGTAACTTTTGCCAAGGATGCTGACACAACCCCAGACCATGACAGACGTCTGGCGTGTGGACTTGTTGCCGGTAACAGTCTGGGTGGTCTTTTTCATCTTTGGTCCAGAGCACATGGCGTACATTTCTTTTGAAAAAATACCTGGAATACTGATTGGTGTGAGCACAGTCCACGTTTCCACTGAGTGATGTTCCATCTCAGATGGCAGACATTTTACAACTGTTTTTTCCATTCACATCCTATTGTGTGAACTGATGTTAGCAGTAATGTCAACTCTTTGTTTCCATTTGTACATTAAATCTTTGTGCACAGCCTGCAGTGAGTTATTCCTCCACATGGGGGAATACTTCCACTCACTTGATTTTTAAGAAATTCAATGGCTCCAGGAAACAAATCTATTGAACCAGTTACAGAAGTGAACCAAATGTATTTTCTTCTTGAAGCAAAAGCATGGAGGTCATCTTTATTTTGCTCATTTTCTTTTGATCTTTGGTGATATTTTGCTATTATTTTGTTTTTACTGTCTTTTATATATTTAGTATCTACACATGTTCAAAATGAGATGAAATGTAACTACATGTATTTTAAAACATTAAAAAAAATATTTCACAAAAATTAATTGAGGTTAGTATAGTATATTTCGATTTTTAGATTTACAACAGCTCTGGGTAAAATTGAGCTAGATTTACTTAAATGAACATATCCATTTCCTTGCTCTTTTATTTTCTACATTATAGTCTACACAATACTGCTGTATATACTCTAGTGAAGCTGGCTAAAATGTAATCAATAAATGAGTCAAATATGAGCATTTAAAACTAAGTTAAAACTAACTTACGCCTATTTTATTAAGTTTTACTCTAGTTTTACTTTTTACAGTGGACCTCAGTCAACACAATGATCCATCTACAAGCGAATTAAATGAAGTAAAATAAAGATACTTACATTCACATGACAAAAATGTTTAAATTCACTGATAATGTGTTTTGTTTAGAGGAACACTGTTAATAATTGATTTGCTGACTGATTATATGGCTCATTAATCAGGAGTGATTAATGCTTTCTGTTTCATCTCACTGTGATCTGATTAATTGTTGCTTTGATGACTTCTGTTTCTGTTCACCTCGACTGTCTTTGAAATAGAGGCTCCTGTCGAAGCAGCTCGCATTCAGCTCTGGATGTTCACCAGCTAAACCAGGAGAGAGAAAGGACATCACTGAAGCCTGTTTGATTCACCAGGTAACTAATGAAATAACCCTTTAATATGTCTATTCTTCATGTGTGCATTTTGAGTCCATGTCTAATTATTTACATTACATTCTCATTGCTGTTTCATTGACAGATTTAGACACTTGGCATCATGGGTAACTCAGCATCCAATGGCTTCATCAGTCCTACGCCTAAGAGACTGTCCCGGGGACGCCAGACAGAGGACACAGTCAAGCTGGAGGATTTTTTCACTCAATGCCAAGAGGATCTCTGGAGTGTCGATACAAAGCAGGGTGTGTTGGTGAAGAAGATCCAACTCACTCGCAGAATCCGTTATGTCGACCTAACAGCTCAAGAGAACAACAGTTTGTATCCCAACGGTGTTGCGATACTGAACCTTGATTCTGATGAAGACCAGGGTCTGTGATGAATATGGACAATTAACCTTTCACAACAACTCATCAAAAGGAACAAAAGCAAAAAGGGATCTTTGAACAACCCCCTTGACAAACGCGAGAGGTTTTGAATTTGATCGAAGGTCTGCAGCTACAAATAACTCCCTTATTTTGAGTTATGTGTGAACTCATGAGCAGGATGTGAGGTTTGATTGTCACTTCAAAATGAAATACAACAGGTGTGCTTTTTTGAAATGGAAGCAAAAGTTGTTTCTGGCTTGTGCTGTGGGTGTGTATCAGTGTTTCAAAAGAAACACTGATTTCTTTTGATTTGAAATCAGTGTAATCAGCAGAATTCACACATGAACATGACACGAATATCCTGTAACTTAATTGTGAGCTTCATCATCTGCATCTGTGATGGACACATGCTGGGTACAGAAAATGTTACCTGCTTTCCAGCTGTTGTATTTCATGATCACTGTTTTTGCACTAAACAACTGTAAATATTCATCACTTCCTGTCCAGTACTTGATACTTGATGAGGACCAAAGCTGTTTGCAGTGTTTTGATAACAACAAACCCTGTCACTGTATTTTAACACCCGTCTCAGATGCAAATGCGGTTTGTAATGAACATATCAACAATAACTTGGACAAATACAATCAACCTTCAGCTTACACCGTGTTCTGACTCTTTTTTTTTGTGCAAAATATGTGTTATAGTAAAAAAGCATAAGGTTTCTATACTTCTACTTGTTAAGTTTGGTCATGATAACATTTGCTAATGGTGGTACACAGTTGCCTGTCATTTAAAAAAAAAGAAAAAAAGATGTATCACAACCTTCCTCTTTGTGTCAAAATTTCTCTTTCGAGTCTTGAGCTGAAAAAGTTTGAGAAGCCCCGATTTAAAGCAAAATCAAGCCCCAAAACAGAAAGCAGTGATTCACTTCATACTCAAGCATCAGCATTATTTTACTTCAGAGACCTTTTTATTTCAATAGGTTTATTTCCTATAGGTGTTTTTGTACATTTACACTGTACACATGCACTGCTTGCTGCGAGCGTCTGCATGAGACATGTCAGAGTTCAACCGGGCCATTTAGTTCACAATTCTCAAAAATAGTCTTTTAAAATTCATACAGGGATCCCAGGCAAAGTGACAGACAGTATCTGCAGAGGGAAACTGAACATTTTCAAACAAATCTTTACACAGTACTTTTAACCAATCCTCGATGCTACGACTTCCTGATATAAATTGCACTTTACTCACTTTAAACACATAATCATTCAACTAGAGACATTGGCTGTGTCTTCAAAATACAATATTAAGATCATACAATTTGTGGCGATCACACAAATTCAAACAATAAGAGGCCATTTTCTGCAGCTGAATTAGGATTGAGTTCAAATACTTGGTTATTTTTCACAAAATATCCCCCTTCTCCATTTGGGGTTTTCATTTTAGACTCAAATCATGTCATCGATTTCTAGCTGCGTCGTTTTAAAAAAAAAAGAAAAAAAAACTCCCTTCAGAAAAGTTAATTAAGGTCACCACTATAGTGCAAAAATATTCTCTTACAAAGTCCATGCAGAGTGTATTTACTCACAAATGAGCCTTGTGCATACATCAGTAACAATACGGCTGCAGCTGCAGCACAGAGGGACAGGGGCTTAGAAAGAAAGCTTTTCAATCAGTCACAACAACATCGGACGACGCTCCAGTGTTGCTTAGTGGACAGACACGAGGTGGCAGAGCGGACTCATCATACAAGTGATAGTTAATGCTTAAAAGGCCAAAATAATGACAGTTTGGAGCAGGGGACAAAAAGAAACATTTGACACTAAATTAACCTGGGTCACTGAACGTCAACCTCAAAGTAACTGATGAGTAAATTTGAAACTGAATATTAAACTATCTGTAAAAAAATCTAGGCAATTTTGGCTGCCATTTTTACTTTTTAAGCTATTTTTTCCCCTCAAAGCCAGTAATGCCAGTTAGTATTAGCTGTCGGTGTCTATCTGAGCCAAGTTCAGCCGATACTGATAGTTTGCAAAATGTCCTATCGCAGCTGATTAAAATGGTCAAAAATAATGAGCGCGTTAATGCTGATCTCTTTGGTGCATCCCCAGTGGAAGTCTGGCAGCACGAAATAAGCTTAAACATGAACTGTAAAGAATACGTTTTATGTTATCCAAACAGAGCTGCATGATTAATGGAATCACAATGTCAGCCTGTGCAATTAATGATCGCAAAAGGCTGGGATTTACCAAGGTCCAGTGTGTGTGCGGTGAAATTTTGAAAAAGTCGCTACTTATTTATTATTTTTTTTTCCTTTAGTTTTTGTAATTTTTATAGGAGTTTAAGTTTGCATATTTGACTAAAAATACACATTTCAAAATGAGTGTAATCTGTGCATTTTCCTTGATTCAAACGGTAATACTGTCCACGATAATCACAATATGACTTTTTCACCAAATCGTGCAGCCCTACAACCGAAGGAAGTCGCCTTTTTAGAGCCACCTGGATATCCAGTAAACACACAAAGAGAAATCCATCACAACTTCTGCTGTAGCTTCTGTACAGCAGAGGGCTGCGGAAAGGCATTCTGGGACACATAGGAAATGCATGAATGGAGCAGGCATGACAAACTCAACTTCATCACAAATTACAACATGTTAAGAAGATAGAGTAAGGGAAATCATTCCATTGTGAACATACGGGTGGGGCTTCATGTCAAACATGTCATTTCAAAGAAACAAAAACGCTACCATCACTTATTACATATATTTATATATCAATATACACAATGTAGTAGCTTACTGGTTTCTGACTGTAGCAGCACCTTCAGTTATATTCAAGACAACTCTCCAGTGATTAAATAAGATGAGAATAAAAATACATAAATATTACGCATACAATGGGACTGCATGTGGACAGCGTGAGGTGAGGAGGCGCTAGATGACATCTGTGGTACAGCTCATCTAAAAGTGATTCTCATGTTTTATCACTGTACAATAAAAGAATGTATAAAAAAATATAGATATTTGTTTTAAATGAACAGTTGTTTTTCAATACTCGGCTATAAAATCCATATTATTTACATCAGCAATATTAGTCGTACTTATTTCTTATAACTATTACCAAAAAGAGGAGAAATAAGACACGATGAACCCGTTCCCAGCAAGGAATTGTAAAACAAAGACACTCAATGTCTTATGAAAACAAGTACTTTGACATAAACCTTGTATGCTCTTGAATGAGGACAGTTTGGTGATGGGTAAGACGACCTCAGAGTCTGCAGAAGACAAACAGAAGGAGCAGAAATCCACATTAGTGCTACTGGAAACAACGTGTTTGCGTCTTACTGTGTGTTTCAGCACACACACACTGTGTTCTTGTTATGCTGCTGGAGAATGGGTGAGACGTTGGTCGACTCCTTCTGTTTCTTCTCTGCGTTGTGTTGGGCCAGTGGCGGCCTGTCAGCAATCCTGCGGCGGGCTTTCTTGGCTGGTGGCAGCGGCGATCCGTCTATTGTCCTTTTGCTGTTGGGTGTCCTGCTGCCGCATGCTGCCATGGAGGGACTGGTCTGCCCGGGGAGCTCAGGGCTACTGTTCGGATACAGCGAGGTCAGGGTGAATGGCTCCGACAGGTTCACGTGGTACAGGCTGCTGCTTCCTGATAGTCCATCCCGTCGCTCGAGGGCAGGGAGGAAGTCGCAGTCGGCTGAGGGCGAGTCTTCTTCTGTGGGCTGCTGCAGCAGAGAGAGAAAAAAACCCAACACACAAGACAAACTTCAGCATCAGTCAGAAAAACACACCTTATTGAGATTAAAGCTACACTCCTGGATCGGGGTAAAAGCCACATGGTAACAGAGTTCCCACACATTTTCACACAATTTCAGAAGTTTTACTTTTCAAGGACCAATAGAATAATTTCCATGGTTATTCATAGAAGTATACTTTGATGAATTATAGTAGATAATAAAAACAGCAACCTTTTACATTTTTATTGTCAGTTGATATTGATATTGACTGTGACACTTGGGATCCATGGCATATAATGCAATTGTATACCCAAGTGTCAACCTTAGATATTTGTGTACAGTGAAGCGAATCCAAAATTAAAACTTCTTTAATCACCTTCATATTAATTGTGTTCAATTCTGAGGTTGAAAGGGCAACACTGTTCAAATTTGAGACTTCTAGCCCACGGTAAGTTCATATTTTCACAGCTTTTATTTTACACCACAGAGTTTATATAAACCTAAAAACCCAGGCACTGCATATTAATGCTGATTTGTTCCAAGTTGGTTTGGTTCTGTAGTTTTGTTACAGTCAGATCATTTTTTCCCCCAAAAGCACATTAACAATGGGGCTTTAATTTAAGAACATTAATGCAACTTTAAAAACGTAATGTCAACGTCATAATCCAATCAGTGTTTAAGACCTTAAAGGCAGGTGTAACGTTTAGTGCTTGTGTTTGTAAACAGAACTGTTTGAACTTGGCTCCTCCTCTCCACTCAATGAACGACGGGGAGAGAGCGGTGGTCGAGTGAACAACAGTGAAGGGAGAGAGTAAGTGTGTGCTATATTTAGAATGTTTTTGCCTCTTTTTCTTGCTGTCATACAGTCTTTTCTCACAGGGAACTGCAGCCCTTAAGTGCTCTTAAATCTACTAGGTTTCACAGACAAAAAGAGCAGTTCTGCAGCCCGTGTCACGGTGGTCTTAAAGTCATGATAGCGGACACAATCTGCAGTGTCGAGTGGATGTGTCAAGTAAGCGTCTGTATCAGGAACTTGTAAACGACATTAGGTAACCCGTTAGGCTTGTTTTGCCACACTGAAGGTAAAATATGCAACATTTTTTGCTTGTTGTTTGTAAACAGGCCTTCCAAACTTTGCCTCTCCCCTCTGCTCAACAAACAAGTGAGAGTGATCGGTGGTTAAGCAGGCGATACAGTAAATGAGGAATTTCAGTGGCGTGGAAATAGGGATTTCACATTACAATATTATTTTCTGCTTGTTTCACAGTTAAGTTCAACATCACAAATAAACACACACAAATATATACCCACACCTTCATACAACCCTAAGGAAAGGTTCTAAATGAAGACAGCAGAAACCCACACTTCCTCCTGTTTGCTGTGGCTGATTGGTGTGGGTGTGTGTTAGACAGGCCCAGAGGGTTCTGTAGCTCTGCGTGTGCTTTGCCCTGAGTTTGAGACTTTGAGACTGATATGCAGAACACAGAAGCACACAGAGCAGAGAGAAGGAGGAAAAGATGTAACTGGGGTAACTACGTTTTTATATTGGCTCAGGGTCCAGGTCCAGGCCAGACATGTGCCCAACAGGAAAAAACAAAATAACAAAATACATATTTACTGTCCGGTTTATCCTGTTAAGTGTTATTTTCCTTTATCTTGCAGTAAGTCACAGAGCTGAAGCATAGGGTTGAACACAAGCCTCGGGTGAGCACAGAGTGTGTGAATGAAGAGATTCTCTGCACGGTGTTCGAATTTAAGACTGTGTGCGATAGAGATACAAGTTGCCACGCTGTTAAGAGTGAGACTCAGCTCACCACAATATTATCGGATTCGTTATGAGATGGCAGGCAGCCACAGTTTATATAATTAATGGGAAACACTGTTTTTGTATGTTATGAAACTGAAAGGTGGGTAAAAATGTAATTTTCTTCTTGTTAGAATTGGAATGCCTTGGCTTCAATACTGTTCAGGAAGTGGTACTGAAGCCAAGGCATTGGCTTGAATTTTTCTGAACGATACCCGACCTACAACCTCTATCACAACAATAAAAAAGTGTTGTGTCTTACCTGCAGTAGAGGAGTGTTAGCGCGGGATATGGAGGTGGGGTGACACTGGGACACCTTGGCAAGGTCGAGCAGCACTTCCTCGTGGTGCAGAGAGTCCTGTGATGTCCCCGGCTCCTGCAGGGCGATTACAATGGCACTGGTGTTGTCTGCACGCAACATTCGCTGACGCCACCGCAGTAGAGCATGGCTGACCAGCTGCCGGGCACTCGATACCCCACATGATGCCTGGAGTATGGAAGACTGTTGTCAATATTTTTATATTATTATTATTGTATTATTTTATATATAATATGCAAGTGACTTGCCTTCTATTACCCTAAAATCTTATTAATGGAGGAATAATTTAAAGATGGATCATCAGTACACTTATTGGAGGGTCCACACAAAGTGAATCAGATCAGAATGA
Organism: Coranthus polyacanthus; assembly: GCA_037367275.1. Lineage (NCBI taxonomy): Eukaryota > Metazoa > Chordata > Actinopteri > Kurtiformes > Apogonidae > Coranthus > Coranthus polyacanthus. The sequence goes on along the minus strand of JAPQRN010000006.1, from coordinate 280,258 downwards.
CTTCTGGAAAACATTATTGACTTAGTATTTTTAGAGAGAAGTTCAATGTATGGGAGTTAGCTATTCAGCCATCAGCGGTGTTACACTTTAGAATACTTCTGCACTGGCTTCACGCAGCACCACTCACCATTGCCTCATCGTTGTTCTGACACATGGAGATGGCCTCCTGAGGCGGCACCATATTCCACAGACCATCACTGCCCAGGATGATGTAGCGGTGTTTTCTGGGGTCGAGGGTCACCACGCTGGTGTCTGGTTCTGGAGAAACCACAAACTCCCCGCTGTAGAAGTCATAGCTCCACAGATCACCTGTTCAGATTTAGAAAAAACTATTCCTCATTAGGACTGACGGAGGGGCTCCACTAATTAAAATCTGACACAACTTTCATCACAGATTCTGGCATAGCACAGTGTCAAGCATTTCATTAACTACACAAAGGTAATCACAAAATTTTAACCCCTAAGCTCTAACTCTTTGTGTATAATACAGGCTCATATACCAGCAAAGCAGGTCAAGACAGAGGTGTTGAGTGAAATAAGGAACGTTCTGAATCAATAGGTACCTCGAACAAATCACTCAAATCATGAAGACAAAGAGAAGCATCCGCAAAGACAAGGAAGAAAAAAGTGGAAAGGGGGACATTTAACTGTATTTTTCACATATCTACGCTACAGTAAACCAGGTTAAGATGTAAAACCATCATTATCTTACAGAACTTAAAGATGATTTAAAACACAGTTTAAAATTTTTGAAGCCTGTATTCTGTTTGCAAATATGCAAATAAGGAACATCTCACTGTTTTTTTCTACAATTAGAACACATTAGACCAGGGCCAGACATTAAAACTATACTTAACCTGCTCAAATCTGGACTAGAGAGGCTAAAGATTATTCAAAACACAGTTTCTGCTTTGTCAAATGGTTATTGGGTTTGTGAATTTCACTGTGTTTTTTCCACATCTAGACCACATCTGACCTGGTTTAAAGGTTTCCCAAATCAGAAACTGTGTTTTAAAGAGTGTTTACATGATAATCTAGTCTAGATTTGACCAGTCTTAGTACAGTGGTTTTTGATCTGGACCTGGTGTAACTGTGGGAAAAGCAGTGAGATGTCCCTTTTGTGTGCTTTTACAAACAGAATAAAAGTACACAACCCTTGCACTTTGATGAGATTTAGATCAAATCAGCAACAATAAAAGACCAACAATTAAATGAATCACAAATTAACAGTGTAGATGCTCTTTGCATTACCTTGATTAAAAAAGAAAATCAATCAATCAAACAATCAAACCAAAAAAAACACATACAAACACATAGCATTACTTTACTGTGATAACTGCATGTTTTACCTAAAGCTCGTGCTACTGCCAAGAATGGTATCTGGTCGATGACTGTGCTCCGGCGGACTGGTCCATTGTGGCTCAGCCTTGGTCTCTTCCACACAACCCGGTTCACTCCGGACTTTTTAATCACACTGTAAGCAGATAGAAGAGGAGAGACAGATGAATGTAGAAAAGTTTCACACATTTCAGAAATCCAGTTTTAGATGATGAGGGGTTCAACAACCAAGAATAAGATTAAACGTATTCATGTTACTTTCAAACTTTTACTTTCAAATCTTGATCCATCCATCTTAAAAATTGACTGTTAAAAAAAAACAGTTTTAAGGTTAAGTTTAAAGTTAAATATTAGTCTCTCCGTTTGTTCATATTTAGAGGAAACAATATTTATACAAGAACAATCTACACAGTTTTCAGTTTCATAACATACAAAAACAGTGTTTCCGATTACTTAAATAGTCTGTGGCAGCCAGCCATCGCCTGTTAAAGCCAAATATGACAACTTACCTAATATTTTTCCCAACTATTATTGTTACTACTGACATTGATTTTTATTCTGTTACTTTCTATTCGTTTTAACTAGGGCTGCACGGTTTGGTGAAAAGCAATACTGAGATTGCAATTATGATTTGAGTCCACTTGCTTGGTGTTTAATTACTCATTTAGAAACATCAACTCAAACATACAAACTTACAGTAACAGAAAAATTACAAAAACTTGATGTGACTTTCAGTTTGTCTCTTTGCTCAGTGTCACTAAATCCAAAATATCAGCAGACAACAAAGCTTGTGTTTATTTTTTTCTTCAATTAGATCACCTTAAATCTGGACCTTTAAATTGCAGCCTTTAGATTGACTGATTATATAACTGCACAGGCTGATATTGTGATTACGGTTCGGTCCTAGATTTAACCTATGTAAAGTGTCTTTGAATACGTTCAAAAGTGCTACACAAATACAATGTATTATTATTACTTCTTACCAGTTATATCCACTTATGTAAATGAACTGATGTGCTGCAGAAGCCTGGAGTTTATCTTGTCATGTAAGCATAAAAGTTTGTTTTTTGTCAAGCTACCCACAAGATCTAATCAGCAAACATGCCACAGATAGTATAAAGAGCTTTATCCCTTGAAGCAGATAACATATTGATATTGCTACTGTGTAAAAGACATGCCTCTGTGTTAGACTCCTCCTTTATCATAGACAGACAGAGGCGGGGGAGGTGTGTCTGCTGAGAAAGAATATGCTGTCATGGAGACGGCCTTTTAGCCTTTTTATCCTGACTTTCAAGTATCTAACAAAGTGTACACTTATGTCAGTTGTACTTTGTAATTTTGACAGTTATCTCCGGCTAAACAGTTTGCATTCAGGTTTTTACTTTGAGAGTTATAGTTATGGTTCCTGATGTTCCCTAATGTGCAGTTCTGGTTCCAGGGTTCCCACACAGTTTTATAGACAAATTTAAAAACCTTTCCATGACTTTTCAAGGATCTATAATCTAATTTCCATGACCAACCACGAACTTTAAGTACATGAACATAACTATACTCTGGTGAATCACAGTATGAAAACTAAATAGCAACATTGTTCATCATCTAATTGTCAGTTATCATATTCCCTTCAATTACTCAGAAACTATTAAGCTTATATGAAATTTTCTATAGATTGTAATAACATAGATCCAAAAGTATGCAAAATGCTTTTTTAAAGTTAAATAATGACAACAAAAACCCATCCCCGCAGCATAGCCCTAAACAAACTTAAGGTAAACCCTGACGTCCACTCTAATTCCTCTTCAGTGTCCTCATCTAAATCTGACAGTCTTGCTCTGTTTTGTGAATTTCATTACTAGACAAAATTCAGGGATGCATATTTATCATGGGCAGGAAAAGTGACAAAAGACGCATGGGCTTCCACATGAAGAAAATCTTTCTTAAAAATCAGCCTTAAAATGTGAACTTACAGATGATTTGTGTGACTTTAAAACACACCTTTCTGACACATTTCACTGTCAGTTGTCTACTGACCCAACCTGACACCCCAACGTTTGGCATTTTTACTCATGCCATGGCTGCAAAATGTGAATTTTTAAATTCAGTGACCTTTCTGGGTTTTTCATGACCATGGGAACCCTGCCTCGCAAAAGTACTAATGTTGGTGAAGCCTATTAAACTGAATGTTATATTTAAGAGAAATACATTTACACAGGGTGTCTTGTCAGACAATCTTACCTCCCTCCTAGACCCTCAATACGTTCCCTCTCCCTGGGTAGTTCTGGTTTGTGGTCTTGTGTGACTTCTACAGCTCTGATGAAAGGGACAGAGGGGTCATCCTGGACCCCTAGAACCACTGCAGAGTCCCCAACATGAGCCACATACATACGGTTTCCTCTAATAACCACCACGCTGGCTGTTGTGCCGGAGGTGCTTGGAAGGCCTGTAAGTGTCTTTGGCCATTCAGCTGAAAGAAAGGAAGGCCAAGCAATGAATACTAATCTACAAGCATGTACTGCTTCGAAAAAGTTAAATAAGGTGCATAAAACCCTGATTTGTTGTTATCACTTCCTACCATACTCTGCATACGAATGGATTCAGAGTCCAGACCTTCCACAGCATTGAAGTTAGCTTTGGATTCGGCAGTTAAGTGGGAAGTTAATGGAAACATAATTAACAGTGAACAATTCTGTTTTCTCAACTCTTAATGGTGAAAAAAGCGTGTTTGGCATTTTAGGTAAAGCCTCAATGCTGTGTGAAATTCACTTTCAGACAGAAACCTTTTTTAAAAAAAATATATATACATGTATATTCGTAAAAAACAAAAAAACAAAAGGACATTTCATTGTTCTTTCCACATCTAGACCACATTACACCAGGTCCAGATCTAAAACCACTGTGCTGAATCTGGTTTCACAAATTGGAAACTCTCTTTTAAAGAGTCTTCATTGTCTATGTGACAATCTAGTCCAGAATGACCAGTTTAAGTACAGTATTTGACCTGGACCTGGTCTAATGTGGTCTAAATGAGAGAAAAACAGTGAGATGTCCTTTCTTTGAGTTTTCACAAACAGAATAAAAGGTATCTCAGATTTGAAAGTGGGTTTCAGACAACATTAAGGCACCATTAATTAAGAAATGCGCCTTCCAGACACAGCGTGACACCATATGTGACGAGCTGCATGAACAGATGACATGCCCGGACATACCCAAGCAGACAGTTCAACCAACTGCCGGTGTCTGCATGGCGTTTCATGCTAACAGCTAAACAAAATCTAAAATGTCTCACAAAATTTACATAGAAAACCATGCATGTTTATACAAGAACACAATAACATACTACGTGGTTAGTTTGTTGCAACGCCTTGTATCGTTTTTCTGAATTCGTAATGGCTTATCCAGCAGCGTCTCTATCCACTGTGACAGGCTTTGTTTGTTTGGAGTAACCCGGCTACTGCTAAGTGTTAGCTCAGCTGCATCTGACGGTTAAATCTTTGGTTAAACAGTTCAATCTGAACCGTCCTGGCTTTAAATCAGGAACAAAGGGTAAGTACACTGCTGTTTTTGTTGGTTCACGCAGCTTAACACACAACCCAAGGAGGATGACTTTGATGAACCCATAGAATACTGGGTCATAATTTGGCATTCATACGAGCTAACCAAGCGCCGACAGGAAAGTTAAAACCTGCAGTCTAGGTTTACGGTAAAATAACTTGCTTGTTATGCCAATGCTACTCAAAGAGGCACTTCGAGTGCGCTACACGTCAAAACTTGTCTAACAGCTAAATGTCGGTCAACTTACGGAGCTTTTTCCACATAGCATGGTGGCAGGCTACGAATCCTTTCCGTATAGCGGAGCACACCTCCCGGTCGCATTCTGACCAGAAGCCCCGCTGCTTCTTCATAAACTCCCACAAATAGTCCCGTGCGAACTGCGCAGCCTCACGACCCCCGTGACCGTCAAACACGGCGAAGAAAGCGACCGAACGGCGGGAACCGCTTGCATTGCTCGACTGAGCTCTCGGTGGGCTCTGATTCCCCGGTAACGACGTTTTGGCTGGTATAGTGTGGTCTTCAGTTTGTGTCGGTTCACAGGATGCATCTGAAACCTGCGGAACCAATACATGTTCACCAGTCCGGTCCGTAAGCACGTTTCCACCCGGAGAACTCTCTGTGCTTTCCCCCCCACTGTTCTCTCCTGGCTCACCCGACGTCGGCTCATCTTCTCCCGGCTCCGGCTCTACTATGACCTCGGTCACATCTTCCATGTATTTCCTGCCACCTTGGTCGGTAAATACGCTCACTCGCATCATTAATGCGTTTTCCATGGCCCCGGGGAAAAGTCAATCTCCAAATTGTCGGTATTGTTGGCATATAAAATATCGGGAGAGTAGAGTTTATCGTAGCGCAGCGTCCTGCCTTTGTTTATGTTCGGGCGTAGTAGGCATGCTCAAACGCGTTGACGTCAAAACCTGTCTTCTTCTACTACATGAAGGTAGCACCGCCAAAACATCTACTGCCCCGTGGAGGTTGACCTGAGTCTCTGCAGGTCCTAAAGTCAACTTGAATTTTATAAAAAAGCAATAGACCTCAGAAGTGAATTTGTGAGGTCTTAAATTCACTTTAAAATAGCACTGGCAATATACCCTGTTATTAATTTTCTATACAAAAGATTTTAATTTCAAGTGGGTCTTTCCATCTTTTATCCTGCAGAGGTTCAAACCACAGACCAGTTATTTGGTAAATGTTCATCATTTATTTTGGTCTGATATTCACATTCACAACATACCTTCTTTTACTCATAATAACATGCTGTATTTTATTATTTAGCATTTCAGATACTGTTAATCTGGTGATTATATTGGGTGAATATGTACATACTTGTAAACTGAAACTCCCTCTTTCAGGTTCCTGAAGTCTTCATGTAATTTGCAGAGCTACTTTAGCTCGCTGAGAAATATAGAAAAAATAAAAGGCAAAAAATATTATATACTATATCTCAGTCCTTGCTGTTTTGTGTCTCTTATTGTGCTCTTTGTTTCTTTTTTTGTAGTTGTTTTTTAGAAAATGTTATCTGTCTTTGTTTTCAATACAATGGATCTGTTCAGATTTGGCTTTTTTGTGCTTATGCAACATTTTCACCACTGGTGACTAAAATATAGCCTTCATTTTTGTTGTATGTATTCACTGTCTTGTTTTAAAAAAAAAAACAAGACAGTGAAAAATATAATCAAAAATGAAAAATGAAGGCTAGATTAGTGTGCGTGTGTGTGTGTGTGCATATATATACGTACCTGTATG
>JAPQRN010000006.1:247806-273522 GCA_037367275.1 Coranthus polyacanthus | reverse complement strand
AGAGGAACTTCGTCCTTCAGTTTAACACAAACATTGAAAATCAACCACATTTGGAGATATGTGGTTTTCACCGGACAAAAAACCACTAGCCTCTGAGCTAACAGTAGAAGTATAAAATTGTATAAAATGAAAATACTCAAGTACAAGTACGTTAACGCCTCCCAGAAAGACAAAATCGCTGCTCCAAGTCGTTCGTTCCCTCTGCCATAAAGCTGCTAAATGCAGAGTATGTCTTGAATAAATGAAAAGTTCATTTTGATTGTAGTTTTTTTGAAGTTATTTTTGCACAAATCACATGATGGCTGCCCCATGTTTGCAATTTAGATGCATTTGTGAATTAGTTATGTGCAATATACACTTGGCACCTTATTTATTCTTCTATCTCGTCTCATTTTTATTCTTGTATTCATTTTTTTCAAATATTTTTCAAATGATTTATCTTACACCTTCCCATTTACGGTGTTCTGCCTGCCATTGACGGCTGTATTAATGTGTATGCTATAGAAAATGTATAGAAATAAAGTCATCTGTTTAAGTACTAGTTCCTCAAGGATAGTATTTGAGTAAAAGTACTTGTTCTTGTAAAGCCAATTGTACTTCAGATGTTGAAGTACATTCAAGTGCAGCACGTGGTCTTTATTTGGCAGTATAGGAGAACCTTTACAAAATACAAAATAACTCAAGCTTTAACCCTCAGGTGTTCTAGCGTCCCTTTCAGGGATTCTCAGTAGTATTTTTTTTCTCTCATTTTGGCAGTTTTTATGCTGAGATGATGATTGGAATTTCAGCATCAACACTGAAAAAATAAATACATTTCCACAAAGCCTCACATTCTTCCTCCTGGAGCCCTTTTTGGTCCCATTGACTATCATTGATATTTTTAAATAGGATCCATTGACCTAAAAGGACCTTAAGGGGATTTTTAAAAATTTTTTGTAATAGTACAAAAAGTAATAATCTATCAAAATCAGCATTGTTGATAATCGTTGACATATCCCAGACTGATAATCCCTGCACACAAAAAAAAATACTTTGCATCAAATAGAAAATAATTCATTTTAAGGAATAAAAGTGTCATTATGTAAATAAACTGGCATTTAAAGGGTTAAAATTATGAAAATTAATTCCCATTTGCTATACATGATGAGGACTGGAGTTAATGACATAAAAAATAAAAAAAAATTTTCTTCATGTTTAATATTTTTATTGACCTAAAAGAGCCTTAAGAGGAAAAGTGTGATTTTTTTATAGGGTGTCCTGAGGGTTAACACAAAACACGACGACAATTCACCTGTATGAAGAATGACTTTGTCTGCTGACTTCACAGTTGAGATTTCCTTATCATATGCCGTTATGGTCTCCGAAGGGTTGTCAAACAGTGGTTAAACTCTGTCTGACTCCAGTCACAGGAGATATGAGGAACCATAAAGCCAGTCATGAAAAAGTCAAGGGGTTGCGTACAGTACAGCACGGTGAACTGGCCCTGCACTGAAATGTGAGAAGACCTCGTATGAGCCCTGTCATTAACAGACCGGCTCAAGCTGTAGAACATCTGAATGCGCTTTTCTCCTCACAGCTGAAAGCGTATATTGTAGGACACGGGGGTTATAAAAGAGGGTTTTTTTCTTTCTGTTTTGTCTAACATTGCTGTTTCTGCGGCGAGTCGGGGCTGTGTCAGTGAAGATAGAGGTGACAGCTGATACAGTAAATGCTTACATTTCACATCATTTCTCTAGAAGCTGTGAGGCTTTTAATTACGGTTTCTGCTCCTTTGATTTATAATAAATTATGTACAAATAGTTCAAGGAAACAAAAAACTTAAAATAACTGCTCAATTAGGAATTTATAGGAATTACGCACCAGAGGTATTGGGATATTTCCATTAGTTTTTCATTTTTATTTATTCTTTCAGTTTGGTTTTGATTTCATTTAATTTCAGTTAGTTTTAGAAGCACATAAGGAGTTTTATTTTATTTTCATTTTGAGGAATTTTGCTTCATTTTCTATTTAGTTTTTAGAGTTAGTTAGAGTTTTTCAGGTATTATGAGGAAAACTTTGAGTTGACTCCGTTTGTCTGACTTTTGTGTCGATGTTAGTATTGTTTACACGAAAACGACGGCATCAAACTGTTTGAAGAAAAAAACATGGAAAACCTTTTGATCAGTCGCTGTTTTACCATCTGACTTCTCCCGCTTTCTGTAACAGCGACATATAGTATATGACCTGCTGAAACATAAAGACATCTTTATTGTAGACATGCAGTGGCAGTATGAGGTCAGAGATGCTTTAACCTAAAGATAATGTAATCGGGAATGGTATCCGTACACCTAACCTGACACAGAACCTGGCAGGCCCCAGACAACGCAGATTAGAGCAAACCATGAAAGAAAATAACTATACTGCGCTCAGGATAGTGGATTATTATTGTAATAAAGATGACTATCAGTACTGACTGTGATGTCCTACTTTCAGAGCATACAATCTGTTCCGAAGCTGTGACCTAGTGAGTCACATTTCCAATTGATGTCTGTGTGAATAGATCTTTGTGAAGCACACTGCCTGAAGGACTCCCAGCCACGCAGACAATATTTTTTGCAACCGCGGTCAGAGGGCAAGCGTACTTAAAACAGAAAACAAAGCCCAAAATGTTGAATCAAATGTCCTTATTAAACACGGTCAAAGTTTGAGAACAGGCTGCTCTGAACGTTTCGTTGACAACATTTTTTTCTTCCTTCACAATGAGCCAAAAGTCACCTCATTATAGACAGATGTGTACATAAAAGTCTGCTATTCCATGTATGAAACGCACAGCTGCACTTTGCTACTACTTCACGTTTATTATGTGAAATTTCAGAAAGATAGTAGAGAGGATTTCTAATTTCGGCATTTATTTATCTTATCGCGTTCTCAGCGGGTCAGAGTTTACATACACTTTCTTAACATTTGGTTGATTGCCTTTAATTTATGTAGCTTGTCATCTCGGTGTAAACTTCCGCAAGCTTCACACAACACTCAAATTTTGTTCCATTCCTCATGGTAGAACTTGCACAACTGAGTCAGGCTGGTGGGCTTCCTTAAGCAAACCTACTTCTTTATTTCAGCCCACACGCTTTCTATCAGGTTAAAGTCAGGGCTTTGTGATGGCCAGTCCAAAACGCTTTAGCTTCCTGGCTGACGTCTTCAGCTAAAGTTTCAGAACAGCAACATACATCTCATTCTTCAAGCGCACCAGTGCCTCTCGCAGCAAAGCAACCCCACGACATGATGCTCGACATTCGGGATTGTGTTCTTTACACGTTACACGTGTCACCCTTCTTCCTCCATAAATACCGTTGATGACTTTGGCCAAACAGTTCTTTTTTAGCTCATCTGACAAGAGAACACTCCAAAAGATAACATCTGTTTCGCAGTGCTCGTTTGAAAACTTGAGTCATGCTTTTTACGTTAGTTTTGGCTTCCTCTTGGGAAACAGTCTGATGATACAACTCTCTCTTTAGTGTGGACAGCACAGGCGTACATTTCTATTTATATATTCACACTTTTTATAGCACTTTTCACACTCGACGGGTGGATTAATTCATCAACCTGTCCACTTGGCCACTGAGTCAGTTCATTTCAGACACAAACTCATTTGTGAGTGCCAGTTAATTAAGAGATGTGACATTGCAGTCAGCGAATTTGATTATTGTATATGACATACATTTCTTATACTTTTGAAATTCGTGGTCTTTTTTTTTTTTTTACCAGTAGTTTTTACCGAAAAAGAATCATGTCTGGGATTCAGTTCACATGTCCTTCCTCTTAAACCTGTGTACCATTGTTTGTACAGATGAATGTGGTATCTTTATATGTTTGGAAATTGACACGAGGCTCATCAAAATGAGAAAGACCTTGGCTGATTTCTTTACATTTTCCACTGATGACTAGGCCCTGAAATACAGCCACAATTACAACCCAACTGACACTTAGTAGTGACAATTAGCCCACGGTAGCTTTATAAAGTCGTGACATCGACTTCCAGAAGCTTCAAGGCCGTTTAAAGACTCGGTGAATTTGGTGTATGTTCTTCTGGATGTGATGAAACAAATAAAAGCTGAAATGAAAAATTCTCTCTTTAAGTCTAAGTCTCAAAGGTCCAGCTTGTAGGATAAGGAAGGATCTACTTGCTGAATATAATAATCATATTTATGTTCGCTCGTGGCGCCCTGGAAGGTAACTGCTGAATACTGACTGAAGATTTATTTAATTTGTTCGATCTATTTTTCCAAACGTAAGTCACCAGTATTGTTTAAAGTAAAGAAAATCAGCAACAGGCACAGGCCTTGCTTGCTTTATTTGATTTAAATGTTTCTAGTATTAAGTTATTATAAGTTATTATATTATCATATTGTGTTTATTTTAATGACACAATGCCTAAGTAATTTGTTGCTTTGTATTTGTGCTTCTTTAGAGGTTTTCAGCCTAAAAACTCTACCTCACTACTTTTCAAATAAAAGGAGTCGTGTCCCGTGCGTCCTTCCATGTTGTGCCAGTTTTTTTTTGGTTTTTTTTCCACGTTTGTGCAGAGTCCACCATTGTCAGGAACTGATAAATGATAGCGGACCCCTGAGCAGATTCAGAACAGCAGCGGAGTTTACAGCAGTAATATAGAATTTATTTTTTCATTCATTTTTCAGTTACAGTTAATTGCAATCTGCAACTTCACCACTAGATGTCACTAAATATCACACAATGAAACCTTTGCATCTATTTTTAATTTACATTATTCTCAAAGATTTGATTTTGCTCCACTGGCCGTGTAGGTGAAAAACATGTAGACGATGTATAACCTCTGTGTCAATAGTGTGGCTACATACAGAGATAGGAAACAACAAAGTACACGTACTCCTTGTAGATTTTTCACGTATCTTTATCTCAGTTGATTTTTGGTTACTTTTTTTCTTTTACGCCCTAAATTTTTACAAAAAAACATCTATACTTTCTACTCCTTACATTTTAGATTCAGAAACACTGAAATTTGAGTAAAGAAGCTTTACTTTTACCAGAATATTTTTTAAACAAGTATCTGCACTTCTGCTTTAATAAATTGTGTATACTATGTGGATCCCAGGCTTTAATTATTAACTGACTATTACCCGCCAACTAAAAGCTGCTGCTTGAGCTGTTTATCACTAGATATGAAAACATACAAAGCAGTCATTGTTTCCATCATGTCAAAGTGGGCAATTTGAGATCATGATGTCCCACATTTTGTTGCACCGCTTTTAGTTTTGATTATCCACCGCATTCGCTGTGGCATCATTTATGCCACATCATGGTTATGCAAGGTCCCGATAAATGTCACATTTATTTTTGTCCTGAGTTTCATTAATTGTTCATCAAGATCTTGTATTGATGATGGGAGCGTCGGACCGCTGCGTAAAGTCTTCTCCAGCACATCCCAAGGATCCTCAGTGGGGTTCAGGTCTGGCCTAAAAAGAGATTGAATTGTGTGAAAATGACATCCCTGAACCACTCTTTCACAAGCCCGATGAACCTGATGAATCCTGGCATTGTCGTCTTGGAGTATGCCCATGTCATCAGGGAAGAAAAAATCCATAGTTGTACAGACCTGGACACAGAACGTTACTGAACCTAGACCTGATCAACTGAAGCAACCCCAGATCATAACACTGCCCCCACAGGCTTGTACTGTAGACGCTATGCATGATGGGTGAGCACTTCATCCGCCTCTCTTCTCACCCTGATGGGCCCTTCACTCTGGAACGGGGTCAATCTGGACTCATCAAACCACATGACCTTTTTCCATGGAGTCCAATCTTTATGATTCATAGCAAACTGAGATGAGAAGTGATGAGAAACAAATGAGAAGTGCGCACTGCATCAGTTAGGGTTAAATAGTTTGTTTTTCAGCCAAAACATATTAATCTCTTACCTATTTGCTAAGTTAAATCCAGGTGGTCATCACTGGAAAGTCAACACAAAACAAATGATTAGCTCACACTCAGAATTGAAATAAATATAACATAAATAAGCATAACACACATGTCTCTGTTGTAAAGTACATTTGTCTATAGCCAAAGAAGAGGAGCTGATTTTCTGATTCATTTAGAAGATTAGTAATATTGTTGTTGAGGGTGAATTTTCAGTGTTGACAAATAAGCTGTAACTCTGGAAAATCCCAAAATGCTTTAGTTATGCCTCTGTAGCTCTGTCCGATCTGCTTTATGTGTACTGATGTGGTGTCCGCAGGGCATCAGTTGTTTTTGTGGGAATTTCCTGGCATCAAAACAGAACTTTAAACTGGGTTCAGCAAAAAGCAAAGTTTAGCTGCAAAGCTGTGGTTTGTCCGTTTACTGCAGAACCCTGCTGAATACGGTGGCACATTTGGAGAAGCTTATCGGCACCATGTTATTCCGGTGACTTGGTTGGATAGTGTATAATCACTGGAGACATTCAGTACTTTTGATGACACCTCTCTCTTTCACCAGTAATCTGGAGTCCCTCTTACCTCCATCCAATAACATCCATCAAACTTAAGTACAGCCAAGAATAGTGAAGCCAATATACACACTTGTGAAAGGATGTATACTCCACAGTGTTACTGTGGACAGTAGTAGAGGTGAACTGGAGGGACAGCCACTCCTCGACTCTGAATGAAAGACTGACGTACAACTCCATGCCCTTTGTTTGACACATAATTGAATAATAGGCAAAAGATAGTACAAAGTAAAAGCTGATAACACTCTCTGTGATCATACAGATCTAGTGCACAATCAACAGAAAAGCATGTCGTATGATGTTTGTCCCATTAAGAAAGAACTAGACGTACAATTGGAGATTGCAGACCACTGCCAAGGCCAATAGTCCACCCATCTTCACATTCCACAACAGTATTAAACAACAGACAAACCACACATTATGACCTACCTCTTAATTAGAAGTAAAATCTAAATGAATTTATGTGACATATTTAGTCTAACTATATGTTTGACAAATATTTATTTTGAATCTACTTTTCTTCTGAAATTAATTTGGTTATATTAAATGTGATTAGCTTTTTAAAGACACATTTTAATAAACATTTTACAACTCAACTACTCTCTTTGTTTCCCTAATTTTCTTGAAGTAACCGATGGCTATGTTTTTCATGGTGCAGTTTTTGGCAGATGTGAAAATGCTGAGAGAATTTACTTCATTTGAAACACTACTACTCGCTTTACAATAACGATCTACGCTAGCGCTGTACGAGGTTCATACGGTGAGAGATTACAGCAAAACGCACAATCCAGATGTTAAGGAGGCAAGAACCAAGGCCATCATCTTCTGGTGTCCTTTGAAAGTACAGGCTTTCATTTCTTCTTCCACAAAACCCTGGCCCGTTAATTAATAAATCCAATCAGTCACTGCTTCCTGGACTACAACACTCTGAAACAGACACAGAGCCCCTCCGTCAGGGACAAAATACAACAGTTACACAGAAAAATACACATTATAACCCGAGGGTTATGGGCAAAAATGTGTTTTGTTAGGTCACAACCACCTTGACCCTCGACCTTTGGCCACCAAAATCTCTTAGGTTCATTTTTGAGTCCAAGTGAACGTTGGTGTCAAATTTCGCAACATTCCGTTAAACGGCTCCTGAGATATCGCGTTTTAAACATAACGAGCCGACTGATGGACACACTGTGGGCGGACGCAGCTGAGAGAGTAATCCATCTTCTTTTAGGAAGAACGGAAATGAGAGAGAAAAACACGTGCAGGCATGGGTGAGATTGTCCACGCGGCTGCATTTATTCCACACCTTAGATGAGCAAATGAACACAGTATGATAATCATTCATTTCTATACACAGACACACTGTTCACCTCTGCAAACCCTAAAGCCCCAGCAACTAGAGCTGCCAAGGCGTCTAAACTGAAGACAGAAAACAAACAAAACACTTCAAATCTATTGTACTTATGTTTCTGTCAAAAATATTCAAAACCTGTAAATCAGTATTATAAGACGTCAGACCTTTTTTAAATAAATTAAAGTGTCAGTTTGTCTTCACTCCACTCAACAGCATCTCTCATTGTTTGAAAGATTTACATACATTTTATAAATAGCTCATAATAAATGTATGGAAACCATTCACTAAAAACACATCTCACATTCTCCATCATCATCAAATCAGGTTGAAATTCAAAATTTCTTTCAGTTTCTACAGAATCCGTGACTTTGAAACAAACAAATTAAATCAGTTTTCTGAATGAGTCTGCTCAATATATTAGTTTTATATTAGTTACAGTTGAATCAGTAAATGATTTGAATACGTTTAATTCACCGTAACATTTGTCAAAACTGCCTTGAGCCTATTTTATTCAGTAAGCGTTGCATTTATTTAGACAGTACGGATTCAATGTACAGCCTACGTAGCATGTGTCTTGACCTCCATCGAGTCGGCTTCTCTACAAGTTAAGTTTGAGGAAAAGCCATGAACGGGAGATGACCCTGCCACGCTCGTGCTGTTAGTTAACTAAACCGCCGCTCAGGTCTGTCACTGATAAAATGCTCTGTATATCTTTCTCATTATTGGTTATATTGTGTTACATACAGTGTGTCAGCACTGTGACGCAGATAAGCAAACCACAGCTTTGCACATTTAGGTTAATTGTACCGTCGTACATTTAGAGTTGTAATATATTGTAGTTTTATGACTGCAAAATGTACATTGTGATCATGTAGCAAGTGATTTCAGTATCAGTTGTGTCAGTTCTATTATCAGACTGAGTATGAGCAGGTCTGATATGAAAAAGGAACGAATGAACAATGAGCTGGAAAAACCGAATCTGAAAAACTGAGGTCAGGAATGGCATAGAATCTGGTGGATTTAGAAATGAAATGAAAACATGCTCTCGGTTCTGGATCTGGGAGAAATGGACCGTGTCGATAGATACTGTTATGCAGCGTGGGTGTGAGTTTCCAGAGCAATGGCTGCCTTCATTTGCCTTCAAACAATGTTAGAATCTGGATCGGGTTCATCTTCTCGGTGAACTGCGATACGGGACAGACCTACCTTGTGTAAAATGTTCAAGTCAAAATGCGCTGTTGTTTTTGAGTTATAGGTGTGGACAGACAGACAGACAAACCTGATCATCTGGCGTAAGGATATACTGATAAATAGGATTGAATCACTCTGCTCCCTAAATAATTAAAATATTTTATCATCATTTTATTTTACTTTTTTTAACTTTGCTCAGGTCTCTTTTATCTGCTGTTTTTATGTCATTGTCTTAATTTAGGTTTTAATGGTGTGTTTCTTCATGTCAGAATTTTCGTTTTACTCTTGCACATTGCACAAGAAAACGCAATGCCGTTCCTCTGTATGTGTTCTCTTATTTATGGGTGGAATGACGATCAATGAACTTGACACTTGAAACCCGATTGCAGTGTGAGACGAGTAATAATTCAAAATGAATGAAATTGCAATCAGTTACATAAAAAATATAAAAATATGTATTTAAATTACAGTTACTGATCAAAATGTTCTTTGTCTCTTAATCGTATCTGTCAATTTTTGCTTATTTACTCATTTGCTTATTTTGCTTTATGTTTGTGAATGTTCACGGTTATTATTATTATTATTATGTTCTAAAATACTTCTAACTTAACTAATCAACTTGTTGGTGTGTGCAAAGTGGTCACATATATTATGTTCAGTAAAAAGCTCCTATGTAAAATATAACAGCAGACTGATGTCAGTGTAGGTGAGAACATATTTCAACAATATATTCCTTCTGAATTCAGAAAAGGGTTGTAACATTACTTCAGGGTGTTGTATCTCTGAAGGACTTTTCAGCTTTAGTTTAGTTTTTTTGGCTTTAGTTCCGGTGCATAATATTTATTAGAAAAGTCGCCAAAAAGCAATGAAATGTGCATTACTTTGACAAACAGAGTTACATACAAAATGGTTATTTTTTTCATTATTATTTACTTTTATTAGGGTATTGACGTATCTGTAACCCCCCCCCCCCCGGGTATGGGTTCATCACATACCCAGATGTTTTTATTTTTGTTTTAATGTGAGGACTGACTGCGCAGTGCACCTGCGTGCCATGCGTTCACCGTCACCACCATGGCAAACGCATGGCACGCCGGCGCTTAAAAAACAGTGATGCTGCGCCCGTCTGTGAAAGAAAGAAATCGCGCAATTATCTCGGTGAATAAGTTACCACTTTGTATTATCTTGTGCAGACAAAGTACTTCTATTTCGCAGCGTTACACAAGCGTGAAATCGCAGCGTCTGCTTATCTGCCCGTTTCTAGGGGCGTCGCGGCCACGACGGCGGTATAAAAGTGATGCGAGTCTCGGAGACAAACGGAAGAGTGTCGGAGCCTCGCACGCTGACAACGGGACAACGGACACCGCTACGGCCATGGAGACCACCGCACATCAGCAGGACAACGCCGCAGGTGAAGACGGTCGCATTAATGGCGAGATCTTAACTTATATCGACTCGCATCGTTTACTCGTATGAAGTGTTTTACTGGTGACTCGTAACTCCGTAACTACTTGCAGTATAACGCGGTTTGTTTTTTT
Organism: Coranthus polyacanthus; assembly: GCA_037367275.1. Lineage (NCBI taxonomy): Eukaryota > Metazoa > Chordata > Actinopteri > Kurtiformes > Apogonidae > Coranthus > Coranthus polyacanthus. The sequence continues at coordinate 262,941 of JAPQRN010000006.1, read as the reverse complement.
TCCCCCCCTAGACTTTAAAAAGAGCCACTTCACAGACGTGCGCGGTCTGCCGTGCATCGAGAGGATCGTGAGCTCGGCGGAGGAGACCCCCGAGCCCATCGCCACCAAAATCACCGGCAAAATCCCACCGTGGATCCATGGGAACTTCTTGAGAAACGGGCCTGGGAAGTTTGAGATCGGAAACCAAAAGTAAGCAGAGCGTCTTAATAACGGGTTAACGGCAAATAACGGCGTCCCGCGTCCTCTTCTGACGCCCCCGTGTCCGTGTCTGTCCTCGTCAGGTTCAACCACTGGTTCGACGGCATGGCTCTCCTGCACCAGTTCAAAATTCGCGACGGTCACGTGACTTACCGAAGCCGCTTCCTGTCCAGCGACAGTTACCAGGCCAACGAGGAGCACAGGCGCATCGCGGTGTCCGAGTTCGGGACCATCACCATGCCAGACCCCTGTAAAAACTTCTTCCAGCGTTTCCTGTCCAGATTTGAACTTCCGAGTGAGTGCGACCTGACGTTCAATACCAAGAGGTCTAATGTCAATACGTGTGGTGTTCAGTGGTGGAATGTAATTAAGTACTTCTGCTCAAGTACTGCACTCAGGTACAGGTTTGAGGTCCTTTTTTTTTTTAATTTTACGCAGTGTCATACTTCTACTCCACTACATCTCAGAGGAAAATATATTTTTTTTTTATTACAGTTTTTCATCCCCTTCCTGGCCAATGAAAACCCATGTCCACGTCCAAATGTGATGATTTTAAACGTTAGACAAAATAAACGCTTTAAAAAACCCCTCTTGGATTCACTGGAAAATGCGGCGTCACGAGGCTGAAAACTGGCCTGTTTTTCTGAGCTCATGAAAAGGTGACTTTTTAGCAAACATGTAGATTAAACTACCAGCAGTTTATAAAGTAGTTCAAACGAGCTCAACCTTAAACACGTACAGCGGTAAAATCAACCCAAAAACATCACATATAAGAGTAAAACACTGACAGGGACCACGTTACTGCGCAGTGACTGTGACTTCCCGTGCTTTACGGACGTTTTGAGTGTTTTCAGAGTGTATTTTTGCATTTTGCATCGCTGACTTTTGCCATTGTCTTGGTCTTCTCCAGAGCCCACCGATAACGCCAACGTGAGCTTCGTGACCTACAAGGGTGATTATTATGTGAGCACGGAAACCAACCTCATGCACAAGGTGGACCCCGAGACCCTGGAGACAACCGAAAGGGTAACAACGTGTTGGAGCTGACAACTCTGCAGAGACGCAACTTTATACAGCACTTTGTTTTTACTGACCTGATGCCTTTCTCGCGATCACTAAGCCAAATCATAAACAAGTAGAACAGAGTATTTCTAACAGGATTACGGGCTACTGTCATTCTTTATTGTGTCATTAACTCTGTGTGTATTTGTTCTGTGACTGTAGGTGGACTGGAGCAAATTCATCGCTGTCAATGGAGCCACGGCGCACCCTCACACCGAGGCAGATGGGACAACGTACAACATGGGGAATTCCTACTCCACTAAAGGTATTTTAGAAACAGCAAATCACATTTGTTCCTACACTATCGCAAACAACCTTTTATTTGGAGTAGACCAGTGTACAACACTGCTTTCGCTCATGACCGGCAGCGGTGAAGTGTAACGAAGTACATTTACTCAAGCACTTAAGAGCAAATCTGAGATACTTAATCGGAGTATTTCCACGTTATACTACTTTATACTTCACTCCATCTCAGAGGAAAACACCTTCTGCTCCATTAGATTTATTTGACAGCTTTTTTTCAGATGGTTTTACAGTTTAACGGATAATAAAACAGTCTTTTAAAATACAGCGCATTGGAGAAGATCAGACCAGTGGTTTCCAAACTTTGTGTCTCGTGACATGTCACAAAAAGCAGCGTGTGGTCGGCTCACATTTCAGATATAGCTCTACCAAGACCGAACTTCTCTCATGGTTTCGTGTCAATAAATGTTCAAATCATCCTCTATGTCGTCAAAAATCAAAGATGAGAGAAGAAGTCCAAGAACTGAAAACATTTCTGTATCAGAACTTTTCTCTTCTTTCTTTTTGTCCCATTAATCATGTGACGAGTCCTTCGATTTATCTGGTGTCTCTGTATATAAAACCAGCGATAATTATATCAAACACGATAATAAATCCATCAGATGGACCAACTTCAGCTTCATTCTACTGTGTTTTTACTTTAGTGTTTTCCATGTAGGACTTTTACTTGTATTAGAGTATTTTTTCATTGCTGTGATGCTACTTTTACTTAAGGACGGATGCGAGCACTTCTTCAGCCACTGATGATCGCCGAGCTTTTTCAAGAATCATGTCTTGTCTGTTACCACAGGAGCGCACTACAACATCATCTGCGTGCCTCCGACCAAGACAGCAGCAGACGAAACCCTGGAGGGAGCCAGAGTGCTCTGTTCCATTCCCTCAAAGGACAAAACCAAACCCTCCTACTACCACAGCTTTGGTGAGTCCAGCCTCTCACGTCTTACTGTAGCTCTATCATACAAGTAAAACACAGTTACAGTAAAGAGCGTATGTGTAGAATATAACAGCCAACCATCTAGTGTCGTTGGACAAAAATGCAAATTTCAGTTCTCTCGCATCAGTGTACAACGTTGGATTAAATGTATGTTTTTAGGGCTTTTTAGCTTCATCGTCCAGTTTAAAACATTTGTCAGAAACTCATCAAAACAAATCGCCAAATGTAAAAAGTTGCATTACTTTGATAAAGTATTTAAAATAGTTACATTACTTGTTACATTTTTTTGTTTTATTCTATAATGTATTGGTCATTTACGTGCGTTTTATCTCATTTCTATTGCGGTTTGTTCTATCAGTCGCCTTCGAAGCACTTTGATCTGCACTAATCTGTTTGACAAATAAAGACTGATTGATTGATACATTTAAAAGGATAACTGGCAGGGCTGTAGCTGATGATTATTTCCATTCTCGACTGTTTTCTGATTAATTGATTGCTTGGTCAATAAATTGTCAGAAAATGGTGAAGAATCAGTGTTTCCCAAAGTCCACGATGTCTTCCTCAAATGTCTTGTTTGGTTCAAAATCCCCCAAAATATTCAGTTTACTGTGATAGAAGAGGAAGGAAACCACGAAATATTTACATTTAAGAAGCTGGAATCAGAGAATTTTGACTTTTTATCCTTCTATTATTCAAACCGACTATCGAAATAGTTGTTGATTAATTTAGTTGACAACTACAGTAATAGATTAATCGTTGCAGCTCTGGTAACTACTAATCTGCAGCCTGTTACATTTCGAAACTAACCTTCCCAACACTGTATGAGTTAAATGTTCCCTTATAAAATTCATCCGTCATTCTTCATAAAACCTAATCTTCTTAATCTACTGTAGCGATGTCTGAGAACTACGTGGTGTTCATCGAGCAGCCCATCAAGATGGACCTGTTGAAGATCGTGACAGGCAAACTGACAGGGAAGAGCATCAGCGACAGCTTTTACTGGGACTCAAAACTCAACACCATCTTCCACCTGATCAACAAGAAGACAGGGAAGGTAAGGTTCAAGCACAGACCTTGAGTTTCATTAAAAAAAAAAAAAAAAATGCTGTCTGCTCATTGTGCTTGAAATACGCTTTTATATTCATGCTGCTTTTCTTCTGTCGTTCCAGGTGAGCTCAGTCAAGTACCTCGCCAAGGCGCTGTCCACCTTCCACCAGATCAACGCGTACGAGGACGGCGGCTTTTTGATCATGGACATGTGCGCTTCAGACGACGGCCAGGCGATCAACAACTACAACGTCCAGAACCTCCGCAAGTCCGGAGAAGCTCTCGATGAGGTATGTGGCCAAAGCAAAGGTTGGAACGACAAGCTGAGCTGACGTGTGAGTAGAGCCGCAGTGAGAAAATGTGTTTGTTTTTTTTAATCATCAGGTATACAACACCCTGTGTAGAGTCTTCCCAAGAAGATTTGTTCTGCCTCTGAATGTGGACCAAGAGACACCGTTTGATCAGAATTTGAACAAGTGCTGCGGCAGCACTGCCACCGCAGTCAGGATTTCCAAGAACAAGGTACAGAAACATGTATCAACGCGTAGGGAGTTTGTCTTTGACGCGTGTTGAAAGAGAGAACGATCTTACTGACGGTGGTGGAATGTAACTAAACACTTGTTCTCAAGTCCTAGACTTCAGTACAGATTTGAGGTACTTGTATTTTACTTGAGTATTTCCATTTTATGCTTCTCTGTCCTTCTACACCACTACATCTCAGAGGCAAATATTGTACTTTTTACTCTACATTTGTCTGACAGCTTTAGTTCCTTTTTAGATGACAGTTTTTCATCCCCCTCAAGTCCAGTGAAAACCACGTAAACTGAAGGATGAAGTGATGAAACATGGGTATTAATGAAACATAGGTATTAATACAGCAGTGGAATGAATACAAAAACGTCATATCTAATAGTAAAACACTGACAGAGATTTACTCAAAGCTGCAGGAACCGAAATCACGGGGGGAAAAAACGCAAAAAATACGCAACCTTAAGCAGCTCTCTCCTCTCGGCCCAAATCAAAAGACTAAATATAGTCGAGCCTCGGAGCAGAGCAGCAGAGTCACGCCAGTCATAATCACGTATTTAACCCCCCCCCCCTACCTCCCTGAAAACACGGAGGATTTCAGGTGCGTGGCAGATTTTCTACAGCCTGAAAACAGAGTCTACAGAAGTGGGGTCGTTTACTCTCAGCCCATTTGAATTCAAATACGCTGAAAGGTCACCGAAAAACTATCAAGCACGGCAGCTTTAAGTAAGGTTTTTGAAAAAGCAGGACTTGAGTTTTTTCACAGTGTGGTATTAGTGCTTTCACTAATCTGAATACTTCCACCTCCACCACTGCTTACTGATAGCATGAAAGAACATAAAGTAAACATTAACATTAAGTAAATAAATGAAATGAAGTGATAAAATGTAAGACTTACACACAGGTTACTCTGTATCGCGAGCAGTTTTATGATTCACTGGCCTCGTGCAGACATGTTACTACATCCACCTGTTTTATACGACGCTGTAAATAATCGCCATTAATCTCATTAATGCAGGTGTTCTGTACCCACGAGGACCTGCACGGGGAAGAGCTCCATGACTACGGAGGTCTGGAATTCCCTCAGATTAACTACACCGTCTACAACACCAAGCCTTACCGCTACTTCTACGGCTGCGGCTTTAGGCACCTCGTAGGCGACACGCTCATCAAGATGGACATTCATGGGAAAGACATGAAGGTTAGTCCGCTTCTAGTCTGAAACGATTCAAGCGAAACTCTACACACATTTGAACTGTGCCGATTAGTAACAATTTTTCCTTCAAGGTGTGGGAACAGCCGGGTCTTTATCCCTCTGAACCCGTCTTCGTACCCGCCCCCAACGCCACCGAGGAGGACGATGGGGTCGTCTTGTCTGTCGTCATCACTCCAAATAAGGTAGGTCGAGTTTTGATAGAGATCTTAGTACCTCGGACAAATAATCTCTCTTTGTCTTGTTATAATTGCACCCATTCATGGATAAGTTATGTAATCAATCTTACGTAATCATGAATCATTAAAGATTCATGATTACATAAGACGGTCCAATCAAACGCAGTCTTTGTAGTTTTTTTTTTAATCCCGGTCTCATCAAGATCATCTCTTTTCCAATAGAGACCTGTGTACGAAAATAAGCATATACACTTTAAATATAGACACAGAAATGGCGTTGTATATTTTCACAGTAATGACAAACATTTACAAGTGTGATTGCACATACCCAGGTCCATCCAAGTGAAATAAGAACATACAGCCTCAGAATCTTTTCCATATGTATGCAGCGTCATGTTTTGACCCAGTTTTGTCCAGGTTCAAGTGTGAAAATTAGGAAAATGTAATGTTGGAATATCCTCTGACCTGATTTACGATGCTTGGAGGATGGAAAAAGTGGGATTTTGGCTCCCTCCAATTTGACTAACACGTATCTCTCCAAGTTTTCAGAGGAATATTTTTGGTTTCCGGACCCTTTCGGCAAAAAATTAAATTGAGTTTGTGATTTTTTTTTTCCAGGACAAGAGCACATTCCTTCTGGTGTTAGACGCTCAGACGTTCGAGGAGCTGGGCCGGGCTGAGGTGCCTGTCAACATCCCCTATGGTTTCCACGGGGCGTTCAACCCCACGGCATAGTTTGACCACCACGTGTGAGGCTTCGCTTTAGTGCAGATGCTTAGATTCAGTTGCTGTAACGGTTGAAGTTATGCCCTCTGTAAATACAGTCTGTGATTTTCTTGTAATAACGCGCGTTCACACATTTTCGTCATGTGTTTAGAGTCTACTTTGACTTGACAAAACTGAAAAGAAACTGTTATACTGTTAAATATAATGTTGTCTATTTGAGAACATGTCTCGGTGTAAATAAGTGAATAGTTTTTTTATGTTTAGGTAAAGGGGGAGAGTATACAAATATAACAATATTATTGTAATGTCTTCTATACACTTCAGCGTGACCCCGATGAACTATTCAGGTTCAGCTGAAGTTCAGTCTTTTCTTTTATGGCATCCTATAAGAACATGGGACTGATAAGTGTCATGGAGAGGGTTATCGCAATAAGTACTGTAAATATGACTTAATAAAAGTTCTCTAAATAAAAAGAAATCAACACTAATGTCTGCTCTTGGGTGCTTTTATCTAACTTTAAGTCCACACAGTAGATACAGTCTGTCCATTAACTAAAGATCAGAGTAATACAACACAACCGCAGATAAAAGTTAACTCCTATTTACAGTGAAGTGCAATGACCAAATATTATCACATATTATAATAAACATACATAGATGATAGTGCGCGTGCAGCAGAAAAGGCAAGTGGTCATATGAAAATGAATATGGAAGTATGACATTAAAAGTCATAGTAGGTAAAACATTAACACGAACCGACACAAAAAAGAACATGAAGTCAGGTGGTTTGTTCACTCATGAAACATTCCTGTATTTTAACTTATTACAGCTTAATTCACCCTCAAATCGTCTGTTGTAATATTCCTAGTGCCACTTCATCGTAAAAGATTTTTTAATCCGAAAGAAATGTATGAGAATGATGGGCTTTGCTAAAAGATCTATTTTTAATGCGAAGCAGACCTGTGTATTCGTGCATAGATGGCTTCCCCGGTGCTTTCTGGGAAATCCTCCTCAGACATTCACTCTTAATTCAACACGTTACTCTAAGGACTTCCATCCTGTGTATTGTCACATTTCCCTTAATAAATATTCACTGAAATACAGAGGACCTTCACTATGGAAGAATCTCCATCAGTCTACTTACATTATATATCCCAACGTCTCCGAGCTGCTGGAACCGTCTGCTGGAGAACTGATGAACTACACATTTATTTATGTTTTAAATATCATGGATTATTACGTAATATTTAATATCTGAGTGCTTCTCATGTCCTCTTTGTATTAGTTAAAATATGTTGCTGTTAAAGAAAATGAATAAAAACTGATTTCATTTGATGGCCAATTTAATTCTTCCTATGGTATTATAAAGAAAAATATATGATACTACTAAAATTTGGAAAATACTGATTAGATCTTTTTTGGAATTAACAGTGTGATGTAATGTATATGTGTATCTTCCCTCAAAACAAATAAGAACAAACAAACATATGACGTTTATTTCAAACCAGTTTATTTCATACTTATTATATTAAAGTAATATTAAAGTAATATTTCACATTCAATAAAGCCTCAAAGATGTTACCGCATCAGTTTATGTGACCAACAAATGAACAGCACATAAAAACACCTACTTAGAATTAAAAAAAAAAGAAAAGACAATAAAACCCCCCGACAACGAGGGGAACCCATTCCTCGGTTAAATTCTGATCTTCCTCCTCATACAGATGAGAGTCCCTGAAGGTTTAACTCTGCAGTTTATCTGAAATCAGAGCCAACGTCTGCCTCAGGTGACTTTTCTTCTCTTTAAGGTAAGCCTCAAGGTTTTGAGCTTCAGTCAAAATGCCCTCCAGCTGCTTCATCTGCGAGGTATCTGCTGCCGCTCTCTCACTGCAACAAAACACACACGCTGGCCTTAAAATACTGTCACTCTTCAAAAAGTGCAGGAACAGGATCAGAATTGTGCGAGGAGGGAAAAAAAGGCAGCTGTTCAAATACGACCGACCTTAACACCTCCGAAAATTTTGAAAACAGCACGTAGAGCTCTCTGCTCGCACCTGTAACAAGAAATAACATCAACAGGATGCGTGCTGTTAAACACCTACATCGACTGACATGTATCAGATTTGGATTTTATTCATTTAAAACATCCACAGCCTTACAGGACTATATTCAATTCTATTAATGAACTGTCCTTGAACCGTTTTTTCAATGCAATAAAAATCACATTGAAAAGTGACGTGAAAAACTGTTAACATGAAAGAACACCCGCTTCCCTTAAGAATATCGAAACGCTTGCCATCGACAAAAAGTGTAAAAAGAATACATCTGCTTCAGATTTTTAATACAAATGTGTCAGATGAATGAATTTATTTCCTCACGGCATCTCTAAAAATATCGGAAAAATACCCTCGAAATCTGTACGGGGATTGTAATTTCAAGATAGAGAAATGGAATGAAATTTTGCATTATTACTATGTTCATGAGACTCACTCTCATAATTAAGCAACAGACTGGTATCAGGCCAAATTTGAGAAAAAGCGCATCAGCTTGTGATCCTTTCATGAGGCTGGTAAATAAACACGTGAATGCAGACACATGTGCAGTGCAGACGGCATGTGACAGACAGTCGTATCAGTGCGGCTGCTCCTCGCGCTCCTCCTTGTGTCCGTTTTCCCATTTTACAGGCAGACGTTGGCTGTCTGATGCTTTTCTTTTCTTTACACTGCAGACAACACGGGATAGATCTACAGCAAATAGCGGCAACGCATTTAATAGCGTTTAATAAATGTTCATTCAAATGCAGCAGTTTTGTGTCTTATTTAATATTAACGTGTTGTATTTTATCAGAAAAAAAAGAAACCGACAACAACGTGATATTGGCATTGTATATATCGGCCATCAGCTGCCCTGCTCTCTAAATTGGTATTTCCCAAACTGTTTTTCCGGAAACCCACTTTTTATACATGACAAACCATTGCGACCCAATTCACTATAGGCCTTATCTATAAATCATGAGAAGAGCGCATTTGTGCCTAAGTGAACATTCCTGGCCTAGATTTGAAGTACAACTAGGATCAGTGTCATAAGTACAATTAATGCAAAGATCCAAAATGTGCTTCTTGCTGAAGGTTTTTTGAAATGTTGATGCCATTATCATAACAAGTACGCTTGTATTTAAGTTCAGCTATTGTTATCAAACTATCAAACTATATTGTTATCGATTACGAGCACATGTGGCTCAAAGGTGTATTGCATGTTCGGAATAAAAAAATCGAATCAAAATCAAATCAAAGGTGGACTGCAGATCAGGGCTGGCATGATACTGAAATTTGATTTGACGATTAAATTAAATGTCATACTAATAATTGCGATTAACGATATTATTGTCTATTTGTTAACTTTATGCCACCGCTGTAGAATAAGCCTAGTAACAGTTTAAAGGCAAAGTATGTAACATTTCTCACTGACGTTTGTAAAGAGAGTTGTTCAAACTTGGCCCCTCTTCTCCACTCAACAAACAAGGGAGAGAGAGGCGTGGTCGATAGCCGATAGCGAGGAAAAAGGCTGTGAAATACAAAAATAAAACGCTGTTTTCTGATTGTTTTCACAGCGATTTTTCTCTTAAGCACACATAAACTTGGCCACACCATCACAAAACTCTATAAGAATGTTCTAGAGGGAAATACAACCAAAGAAAGCACTTCCTCCTTTCTCTTTCTCCTCCTTCCTGGTCTGTGTGTGACAGGTGACAGAGAGAGGAGTGTCATGTTGTGTGTTGTGTGTTGTGTGTTTGTGTGCTTTGCCCAGTTTTGTTTCTCAGACAGAACTACAAATATTGTTATGTCTGCACGCGCTGCGCAATCCTGTTATTGGCTGGAGGTACAAATGCACTGCCAAAGGTCCACGCCCTCGAGAAACATCCCGAACGCAGCAAAACAAGAGGAAAATAGAAAATGCAGGCAAAGGACAGAGGACAATTTATTATGATTCTGGTGTGAACTGTGTGCTGAGGGAAGAATAGCATCCCACATACCTGTAACCTCAAATAAACCTCCTGACTCCGAAGCAGATGTTTGGGAGGTAGGTTTCTTCTTTTTAGGTGGGGATTTGTCTAGATTTGCAGGTTCAATCTATTGAAATTAGGAAAGAACACAAATTCCTATCTATCTGTCTGTCTGTCTGTCTGTCTATATAGCTATTTATTCATTGTTAGTGTAGGAAGCAGTTGTACTGTTCATGTATTTTAAACCAGAGAAGCCTTAAATAAATACAATTTAAATGTAGTAGCTAATAAACTTCATTTCATGAAACAGGTCAGCCTAACAGCAGCTCTCTTACCTCTCGGGATGCTGTCTGTTTGGAGACTTCACTGTTGTTCACTCCCCTCTTGTTTAATGCTGGTGGCATCAGTTTCCCTGCTGTGGGTGGTGTTTCATTCATTGTTGTGTTATTGCTGCAAATTCCACATTCCCATGCGTTAATTAGCTACAACAGTTATGGTGCATTGTCCTTATATATCAGTATCTCACCTACTTTAAGTAAACATGAATAAAAAAACAGCACAAGAGATAGCATTACAAACCGTTATGAGACCACCTTTACCGCAACTAATATGTGAACTAAATGCTAGTTAAGAGAGGGTTAGCAGAAATTAGCATTAGCAAGCATAAAACCAAAACAAATAACTAAAGTAACTGCGTTAGCATGTAAGCTAACGTTAGCTGCTGACCCACTATGCTAACCGTTCACCAACTAGCTGTTAGTTCACTTTAAAGCAAATTATACTTACAAGTCAAGTTCTGTATTGGACAGACTAAACATCCATATGAGAGATAAGAACACGGGACGAGGTTTTTACTTATTTTATCGGTATTATGTGTGGAGTTACATTCACTTTATTGATTTAACCATTAAGTCAAATAAGCGCGTGTCTGTCAAACGGTGCATTCAGGGCTGCTTGTAAATAGAAACATCAGTAACTTGTAGGGAAAAACTACCTGTCCTGGATAAGAATATTGTTTGAATTACTCGCGTTTCTATCATTAAACGTTAAACATTGCCTTAACTGTGCTATGTAACTGTACTTATTTTGCTGATAATAGGCCACTTACTTTTAGTTTGAAAGCAGAACTTTTACCCGTGGTGAATTGAGTATTTTCACTTTTTTTCCCACGTTTTTCATAGAGTTTTGTGATTTAAAGTAAGGGATCTGAATACTTCTTCCACCATTGTGACTGGTTTTGTGACCCCACAGATTGACTGACACTAAAAATTAACTCAATCCGTTCACAGAATGCACAGTTTTGACAGATGTACTGCTGCTGAGTTCTTCTACCGTTAATGGATTGACACTATTAAGAAAAAGGTCAATGCTGACTCCAGATCAATGCTGCAACCCTGTGGCAGCAAAGTGGATTATTGCAGTATGTCAAATAAAACTGTAAAGCAGCATCAGAGATCATTTATAGCCAGTCAAGGTCATGATATTGAAATGAACATTATTTAATGAATTTGAACAGACGTCTTCTACTTTTGTTCTTAAGTACAAACCTGAGGTAGTCTTCTGGGTCTTTACCTGAGTGTACTTTCTGCTACTTTATAGTACTTCCATTCCACTACATCTCAGAGGCAAATACATCTTCTATATTATGTATACATTTCATTAATATAAAATATAAATCAGCCAATTAATTGTGACGTATTTCTCCAACAGCTACAAGATTAAAGATAAACACATTAATGCATCGATGATTATAATCCTGTAATATAGATGATTCTGAAAAGGACCATTCTGCACTTTTACTTTTGGTCCTCTAAGTATATTTTTATCCCAGTACTTGTGTACTTTTACTTACGTTTGGCTTTTAATTAGGCACTTTTAATTCAGTATTTGTACAATGTGGTATTGCTACTTTTTCTTAAGTAACAGACCTCTGTACTTCCTTCGCAGAATATACTGGTCGGTTACAAAATGATCACTTCCTTCCCTGCAGTAACCTGCAGCTCTTTGCATGTTGTGGAGTCTCTTATAGAAATAGATCTAGAAATAGATCATTTAATCAGTTTGGCTGATTAAATGATCGGCACCATCGGACAGTTTTACAAAACACCGGAATCGGCAGAACTTTTCTCTTTACTTTGAGGGAAAATAATAGCTGCTAACCGCCTAGACTTTTTAAGGTTAGTTTGATGTTTAGTGATCAATAATATTTCTAGTCTATTTATGTATAGGCCTTGACTTGGATGTTGACTTCAGTGATTATTTACAGTAGTTTTAGTTTCTAACAAAGTCCAAGATTATAATTTTTTTCTTCTTCTTTGCTTGCTCTCCTTGTATCCTTGCTCTAAAGTACTGTTATTATATTGGTTGACGTCTAGTCTCTTTGCTGTTCGTCAGGTCTTCAGCAGGTGGACCGCAGCTCAACTGGATTCATCTGAACGTCTCGGTCAGTTGAGGATATTCCACCGCCGCGCCCTGAAAAGCTCTTTGGTTGCTGTATGTTTAGGATTGGTCATCTTGCTGAATGATGAAGTGTCGTCCGCTGATGCGTTTTGCTGAGTCTGAGAACACACAGTGATTGTGTATCTCTCTGCATTCACCATGTTGCTTCCATCAGCAGTGAAATCATCAATAAATGCCAGTGTGCCAGTCCCATCAGCAGTAGCTATGCCTGAGCAGTAACAGAAACACCAGCACATTTGACAGATGAGCTGAGCTTTGGGTCATGATCAGTTCATTTTTCTCCGCTCTTTCCATCATTTTAATAGAGGTCGATTTTCATTCCAGTGGTCCGTACGACCTTTTAGATGTTTTTCTGAACTGCTTTCTGTCTCTTTGGGTTTTAAGTCCCCTGAGTTTCTGAAGTCTTCTCTTGGTTGTTGACAGTAAAACATACACACCTACATCCTAGAGAGCAGTCTTGCATTGCTGTACAGTCATAAAGGGTTTTTTCATCACCATAAAAAAACGATTTTCCGCTCATTCACAGACTTGTGCTCCTGTCAGCTTCTTGTTGCTATTCTTCCTCAGCCGCATTACGCCTCACACTGAGACGCAGCTCTAAAGACGAACTCTCACCTCTCATCATCTCCCAGTCACAAGGGAGCTCTTTTGTGCCTGAACACAAAACAACACAGACCTCCATAGATTCATTAAGTAGCCAAGTGCCCAGTTACTTTTGAGCCATTGCAATGTATTTGTTAAAAGCAAACACAAAGTCCTTTCTACACGGGTGAGACCTTGAAGCTGAGACCGTGGCTCTTTAAGAAAGAATTTTATTTCACGATAAATGCGCTGAAGCATAGATTAACTACTGTCCGTTCGCTTATGTTCTGGACTGTATAGGAGACGAGGCGCACATGTCGTCACATTCGCCGACGTGAATTTGACGGAGGTTGTGCAGTATGATGAAAACACTGAATTCAATGGCGTAAATCTATTTTGTGTTTTTCCATTTCCTCTTTAGTTCCCCAAATTTCCATTCAAAACTACTGGAACGTGATCAAGAGGAAGATGGACAGTCAGAAGCCATCAAACAAAGCTGAGCTGCTGCATTCTGGTGCCAGGAGCCAAACAAAGCACCAACAGCAACGTGAAACACTGATGGAGAGAATGACAAGGCACATGACATATTCCACCAAATATGGAGTCCTGAACACTTCCTAAGTTAAAACAGTAAAAACACATAATGTTGTTTGTGAATATGAACTTTTTCTTTGCATTACTCAAACTCTGAAAACACTGCATTTTCTATTATTTCAACCAGCATTCCGGCTAAGCTGTTGTACAGCCTGATGACAGTGGGGACAAAGGACCTAAATGGCCACATTTTTATTTGCAATTTGGGAGAAGTGTTGACAGAAGTTTCTAAAACAAACACAAATGTTCATTTTACCCAAAAAGAACCATAAGTTCAGTCAGATGCGTCCAGTATCCTTGCATGTTGCATCTCTCAATTATTAGCTGTTAAGACCAAAAACAGTCACAGTGACCTCGACCTTTGACCTTTGCACAGAAAAATCCCTCCAGTTCATCCTTGAGTCCAAGTGAATATTTGTGCCAAATTTGAAGAAATTGCCTCAAGGCGTTGCTGAGACATGGCTTTCATAAGACCGGACAGACATGAGGTCACAGCGACAGACGGAAGGACAGAGCCCCTCACCTAAACATATTTCTATAAATAATAAAACAATTTTGACAAATTCGAGCAAATGCCTGTTTTACTGAACACTTTAGTTTGTCAAAATGTACCAGATGTACAGTTTATAACACGTCAAAACCTTACTCATTATGAAATACTTATATATGCATTTAAAAGACAAATCGTCAGATTCGTCAGATGCTTTGCAACGTACTTGGCCAATAAAGCTGATTCTGGTGAAAAGGTGAGAATAAGACCTCGCTCAGCAACTTCCCTTCGTTTGAATCTTGCAGGAGAGTGCAGCTGTTGTTTTTTTACGCCAGGATTACTGTACGACTTGCAGCCCGGAGAGCGTGAGCAGATGGTACATGCACTGTGATCCCAGCTGTTGCGTACCATATAGGTCAGTGGGAACAATTTCAAAAGCTGGGCAACTGCTCTCATTAGCAGGTGTAAAACTGTTCACTTTATGTTGCCTTGTCCTGGTCGTTCACACGTTTGATTGTTTTTGGGGAGAATTGTTTTGACATCAGCTGCTCAGATTTGACCAAAGACACCATTTCAACATTGTACGGTAATGTGTTGGTCTACAATTGCGCATGTGAACTGCGATGGATTATGGGAAAATATGGGTGCAGTACTGTTATTCTCTGCAGAAGAGGTGGGAAGTGACAAATACTTCCTTACTGTGGTTACGTAGAGTTTCCAGGTATCTATATTTTTTGTGGGTATTTTTTTTTTTTTGACAATTTTTAACTTTTGCAGCATGTCTTCAACATTAAGACTGATTTCAACTGTCTGAAA
>JAPQRN010000006.1:219690-238704 GCA_037367275.1 Coranthus polyacanthus | reverse complement strand
TGAACTTGCAGCAGTGAATATTGTGTTTAACTCCAGATCTCGGGCTAAGAACGAAACTGACACTCGCTCACACGAGACTAACAAGAGTTTAAACTCGTCTACAGGAAAAGACATATTTTAAAAGATCGATTTCTTAATCAGTATCACATGATTCAAATGAAGATCCATTAGAATCAGAAAATCTTTTTTTTTTTTAAACCCGGCCCTATATCTCAGTAATTTCTGTGTCCAGTTGTAGGTCAGAGCCACATGTGAGATGCCACACAAAGCACATTTATTAACACACATCAAATTAAATAGGATGTATCTGTTCAAAAAGATACAGCTGAAAAACATGCAAATTGAAAGTTATTCATCAATAGTCTCTCTTAACCTCTGAGAATGCTGTTTTTGACAACAATAACAGTTTAGAATTGTAGAGATCTGACTGATAGTGGATTTTTAAAGATATTTTGGACCAGGAAAAAGCAGATAGCTGATTAATCGCTTTCCCTTTTGGAAATGAACTATGTTTGAATTTATTAGAAACTGGATAACTGTTGAACTGAACATCTAAGACAACGTAGTAAATACTTAAACGAACAAACAAATCTGGATCACTGAATATCAAACTCCGGAAATCAAAGAAATGAATCAGCGCATCTGGAAATGAACATAAAATGTGTGCTGATTATCAATAGTTTGTAAAATGCCCTATCAGTGCCCATTAATCGGCCAATTAATTGCTATATCTCTAATAAATAAAGTGTAGTACAATTACAGGTTTTCCTTAAAGAAATACAGAGCTGAGGATAATATCTTCATCTTAAGCCACCGCCTTAGTTACATCGTACCACTGGTTTTCATGACGCACAACACAGGTAAAAACATGCTTTGTTTCGGGACAGAAGACTTTTCAATATAAAATAATCTATCCAGGTGTAAAATATATACAGTATTTTGTCCACTTTGAACCTTCAGCAGTGTTAGAGGAGGGATTCTCCACAGATATAACCCACTGTATGTAAACATCCATAAAGTGGAGCTTTGGCAGGGACTTCACTGTTTTTACTGATTGAAATACTGCGGTAAGAGCTGTACATGGATTCCAAGAGCCAAAAACTTATTGCATACTACATCTTTGTTTTAATTCCTCTGAGAGGTGATCTAAGCATTCGTGGTTGGAAAGAGATGTTGAATTGACAGGGCTGTGCTAAGTATCCACTGTTGGCCGTCATGTGAGAGCTGTGTTCTTGACCTCCAGGGATCTGTTCAGTCACGTGACCGAAAACTGGGAATTGGGGAAAAAAATGCAGCCAGATAGAGAATGCCGCCTCAACTTGGCACCACACGCCTCCTTGTTCAAACAGATGAACAGCTTTCATATTTCTGTCTGTACTATACCTTCATTTTGTTCATATTTCTGCACGTCTTAAAGCCTACGGAAAGGGATGAAACGGAGCAGTACCACCGGTAATTGCTGGGGCTGTGTAGCCAATAGTTGACAGACCATCAGGATCTTTGGTGAGACACAACAAAGAAACAATACAGAAAAAAGTCAATGGCCTCAGACCACTGCCATTTAGTGGATCTGTTGCTTAACATTCATGCCAACGTAAAGAATGTATGGGAGTATGTGGGCAGTGATGGTTACATCATTTGAAACGGATGTCTTTCGTAAGTAAAGGGAGCATAAATGAGCCTTGGTTGCACAGCACATAGTAGTAATCTTTGGAAAGTTCAACAACCAACCTGTTGAGAGCAATATCGCCAGAACAAAATCACACCCCAGCTTTTCACAGAGAGCCACTGGTGCATTTACAGTGATGAGTGAAGGCATTTAAACCCATCTAAAGTCCGGCTGAATGACACTAAATCACCTGGAGCCTGAGCAGTGTTTACAGCAGCGTCAGTCTAAAACACACACAGCCTCATGAGACACACCGAGTGTCTTCATCCGTAACGCTTGCGTGCAGACGCTGATTCTCAAAGCCTTCCTTAAAATTCATGGTGGACTCTGAGTGTTCGAGGCACGACGGGAGACTGTGCCGTGTGTGGTGATGCAGCACTTACTGTAGGTCTTGTATGAAAGCATGTTCGTTAATTTTGCTCCGGCTTGGTTTGTGCAGCTGCTGTCAAGATGTTTTTAACAGAGTGGAAACAACTTTAGCCCACTTTTCATTCAAGACAGAAGTAAATGTAATATTAATAGTTTCTGTTCAGTGCTTCCATTCCTCACATTATCAAGCCTTTGGAAGCGTTTGAGCTTTGTAAACATTCAGTTTCGCTTGTTCACGAACTGCCCAAACTGTTTTCATATCTTAATATCTCTGCTTTTGGTGCACATTCTTGAACAAATTGCCGCGTCAGTCAAACCCTAAACAAAAGAACCCACACGTACTGACAACACTGGTTCAAAATACACTAGTGGTTTAAAGCATATAGGCTAACTTGCACATTCAAACTGGGAGGGAGTCTTCGTTGGCTGCCAGTCCTGCAGAGATGATGTCATTGTTTGAGACTGGCTGTGCCGCCGATGCTCTCCTGGCCATCGTGATGCACCCCCTCCCCCCAACACACCCCCCCAACACACCCCCGCCGTTGAATAATGGAGAGCTCAGAGCCAAGGAGAGGGGAGGGTTGGTGAGTGAGTGTAGGCTCATGGTAGTACCAGACACAGAGCCCGGCTAATCTTCAATGCCAAAAACATATCAAAATGCCAGGGGGGTGAGGAGGGGAGGATGGAAGGGGGGGGGGTGCTTTAGATGGGTGGTTTCTGTGTCTCATGTAAAGCCTTGGCTGCAAAAGTCAAGTCAGTCAAGTGTCATATTCTTGACTCCAATCAGACAGTCTACCAGGTCTGTCTATATTTAAGACTCCTTTCTTACAGATACTGAAATGAAATAAGCTGCACTGAGAACTGGTTGAATGATTTGATGACAGATATTGGCCGAATTCGCCCTGCACGATATGAGGAAAATCCGCAATGTGCAATAATTTTGTTAAGTGTTGCAATGACGATATGACCTGCAAACTAACCTTGCAGTTGCCACCAATTAATCAGAGGGTGGCGGGGCACAACAAAAAGGTTTTCTTTAGCGACCAGGCAAGTAAAGTGCAATGTTGATCTAATAAATATAGAAACTCATTTGCCTGATCAGGCAAGTGGTAAAAAATAATTGAACACATTGCTTTTTCTTGTGCTTATGATGGAGGTTCATCACTTCCTTCTCATCTCTGTTGAGAGTTGTACACATGCAGGACCAATCGGATTCTTGCAAGAAAATGGTGGCAAATAAAAATGCTGCAATGGTTTTCAGTGTTTGTTTTCCCCCAAAGGAAATATATTTGTCATTCCAGTCAGAAAATGGATATTTGTGAAATTGTAAAAGCTAACTAATGAGCAGAAAAGCTTTCCAATTACGGGTAAAAAGGAGTTTAGTTGGGTGGCGTTAAAAGAATGTGGATGAAGCTCCAACTGTGTATTGTGTACACAGTTTGCTGCAAGTTAGAGAGCAAAGTGAATAAAACAGCTAAGAGAGCTGCTGACAACGCCCTTCTACCTTTAGCGTTTTTTGTTATTTGATAACCACTAATAGTTAAAATAACTTGTATAGGGGCAAGTAAAAGTAGATTCATGACCCACTTGCCTGACAAACACATTCAAACTTTATTTTCATTGTCACTTCATGTGTCGCTTATTTTCTGAATTAATCAATGAGTTGTTTTGTCTAAAAAAAAAGTCTGAAAATGGTGGAAAAGCTGTACGTACTTTATGTACCGCTTAAGTGGTTTCTGTGTGTCCGAAAGCCTCTGAGTTTTATCTGATTTAAGAATCTCCTTTCCTTACAGAATCTAAAACAACAGAGGCTGCACTGGAAACCGCTTGAACGATCTGCTGGCAGATATGTTTTTCTTGGTTGGAATTAATACACTGTAAAGTTAAATGAGAGCAGGAGATGAAATGACTTGAAATGAGCTGAATGCAGTTTTTCAACAACCTGAGCTGCTCTTCTAGTGAGATGATGAGAAATGACTGCACAGTTCTACCTACACTAACCCAGAGAAAGATTTTTTTTTTTTTTACTCGTGAGAGTAGCTACAGGATTATTGTAGGAGAAAGGGTACACAGAATTGTTTGTTCAGGTTTTACTTAAATTCTCTGCAGAGATACAGTACGTCTGGCTCGCACTTGTCTGGTTGGGATGACTAATGCTGCAAGAGCCTGCTTTGCTGTAATACAACTAGGCTGCGGCCATCCTTTCTATTACTCTTTCCCTAAGCAATTATTACTCTATGCTTTGTGGGGGGAAAAAGTTTCAAGACAAAGACAAATTTTAAATGGTAAATTGGTCCAATCCAAATGAATCAGTCTTGAATGAGCGTAACTAGTAAAGATGTGTTAAACTGTTGTCAGGCAGCCAGTTGAAATCCAGGCAGCAAGGCAAGACCAGAGGCTCTTTGGATCTGAGCTCAAACAAGGAATGTAGCCATTTCCTCACATGCATCTAATGGCTTCGTTAGCGAGAGAAAACACGATGAGGCAACACAAATAAACATGGAAAGTTACAACACGTGGCTTGGAAAGTGTCCTTCTTCTGGTTCAGTGATGCTTTAGGGAAATGGTTTTCACAGTGCAGAGAAAAGACACACATTAGGCTTCGCTGAAAAGGTCGCATCGTTCCAAATGTCTCTTGCGGGTTAGGGTTAGTAACCTGTGGGGGTGGCTGGCTTTTTCATCTATACTCGGAAAAAAACATTCAGAGCAGTTCACGGGCTTTGACATTAATGAGAACGTTATTTAAGTAGTAACAACAAAAATTAAAGTTAAAGGATAAGTTGACAGTTGCTGCCTGCTTTGTGGTAAAATGTATTAGTCGTTATTAGTTCCTTTCTGTTTGGTAAAGCAGAAACAAGTCATCCAGTGCAACTACAAGGCTCAGTGATGTGTTTTTAATCATTTTCAGACAACAGGTCTACAGCACAGATGAGTAGGTTGTTTGCAGGTGTCACATCAGTGGGAGCTGCAGACGAAGGGCAGGTAGTGATTTTCTACGTGGAAAACACTTCCATAATGCCCCTGTTTTGAATCATTTAACGTCATTCTAATCAATCAATTTGAGAAAACACAGGGAGCTTTTATCAAGTAACATCAGATATTGTTAATGAGAGGGAAAATACAAGGAATTAAACACCGGAAAAAACAACTCGGAAACCTTTGTTTCTGCCGTATTTTGCACAGTTCAACTGTGTGTGTGAACATTTGTAGATTAAACAAAAAAAAGATACAAGCTAAAAACAGCACTAACATTACTATTAGCATATGATTATTAAAACTGAAGCTTTAAGGTGTGTAAGTCTGACACTCAGTTTCAATCATGATATTGAAGATTATTTACTGATAACCTGTTGCTCTGGTGGTTTTAGAGATATTTCAGTACATTGTTATGTTGCTACGTACATGTTGTTGTAAGAAGCAATTCACAATATCTCCACTTGGAATTAGAAGTAGGACGGGTTTTCACTCGTATTTGCGGCTTGATGCTCTGGTTTAGCAGACGTACGGGTACATTTTGTCAAACATAGTGTTTTCTTTCTTTATAAAAAATAAAATCCTGTGGAAACTATCCTCTCTCTTCTGTCTTTTCACCTCACAGAGATGTTAATGTTCTGTAATTTTTCTTTAAGAGAAGTGAACTGATCACTGTATATGAAGTATTTAAACAGCGTTTGAATGATTCTGTCTCAGGTTTGCACATACAGTAAAAGTTCTATAACTCACCCACATTGATCCACGTCCCCGGTCCTTTGAGACTCGTTAATCCATTAACATTAAGTTAACACCGTAATGTTAATGTCAAGCTACCGCACTGTTGGATGTTTGTTAAATTAATCCACAGCTGTCATTTGTCGTCTGCAGTAGCTGCTACTTCTGCAGGAAAAGCACCTCCCTCTTGAATCCAAACTATCACTGAATAAATGACTTTGCTTTTTTTTTTTTTGACACCAGTTCAGTATCTCTTTGGCGTCCATTTCCACTTGGTCTGTACGATAGACTGTATATAAAGATGGACGGCGTGGTGCCGTTACCTCCCGCTGTGTAAAAATTAAGCCAAAATCCGGCGGTCACAAGAGCTGCCATGTTGCCTGTGTGATGCAATTTGCAGCCAGAGTCTGTGCAGTAGGGATGTAGCGACGTCACACACCACCTGATTGGTTCCCAGCTGCGTGTCTGGTGGATTCAGGACCACGATTGGTCATTACAGCTGTCATTCACCCTTTTTTCTGACATCAAATAACTGCTTGTACCTATTTCACTAAAATGAAATGACGTGTTAGTGAATATATGTCACGTTGCTTACCTGTTAGTGAAATTCTCTGATGGTGGGAGGTACTCATTTTTAAAGGTACGCTACGATCAGTTCACACAAAAAGAAAGTGATTAATACATGTAAATGTCTTAATCACACATTGTACCTTTTTTAAGGGGGACAACATCAGTTAAAATCGTCAGTTGGGATCTAGTTCAAGATGTTGAGACCGTTGTCCGTTTATTCAACATTAAGACAGATAATGCACATTCAGAGACCAGACTGCCTTTCCCACTTTTACCTGTGTTATAAGGTAATGGAAATGATGTTTTATTTATGGAATTATTAGTTTTATGCTGTATTCAAACTGTGGCCATTGTAATGTTGCAGGATGTTTTTACCCAAGTAACACTTGAGGTACGACATCACTTTTGACTTATTTCCATGTGTTGTGAACAAGCAGTTGTTTGTGTTGCATTGAGTATTTGAGCAGAAGCAGCAGTGCAGATATAAATCACTCTTCTCGTACCACAGACGGAGAACTATTAAGATGGCGATAAACTCACTGTTCCAGTCTGTCGGCTTTCAAGGTCTCAATGTGGAGAGACCCCTCATGAAAAGAGGGAAAAATCCTTCTCTTTGCTCCATCTGACATATTTCGCTTGCTTTACTGAATCCTGTCTGCTCTGTCAGGTATGAGAGGTTTGCACGTAGAGTTTGGTGAGACAGAATGCATTATGCATGTGTGTGTGTGTGTGTGTGTGTGTGTGTGCGCCGGAGAGACAGATAAAATCCGAGGCAGTACAGTAGTGTTGTTGGCCGTCTGCGACGTGCTCAGCTCCACCATCCAGTCCTCTACTCCCTAAGTGACCACAAAGCTGTCACTGAGATTGATGGACGGGAGCAGATAAGGAACACCTCTATGCCACTTATAGAGGCACCTCTGGACTACCCGTTGTTGCGGTTCAGGCTGTGAAGGGAAAACATGGAGGACGTGAAATAAAAACGGCGCTTTTTTTCCTGTATCCTGTAAAATTTTATGCTGCGCAATATTGTGGACAAAAAATGGATTCTTGTCTGCATCATCAATTGATTTGTGATGATGAAGACGTTGTGATAGAACAACAAGGCCACCAGAAGCTCCACACTTGCTGCTGGTCCTACCTGTAGTTAGAAAATATAAACAAGAATGTTTGGTAACTGCAGGATAACCGTCTTGTGTGTGCTATTACTTTTACTTCTTTTGTTTTTCTATTCTTACATCATCATGTCAGTATTTAATACATTCTTAAAAAATCCTACGGTTCAAATGCATTGGCTAAAAACGTTTATTTATCTAAAATTTAAGCTGCTACAGGTGCAGTAGCATTCAGTGGAAATCTGACTTTCCTAATTAAGAGTAAACATACTGCAGTTTTTGTATTTTGTAATCAGAGCTTATCAACTACAGATGTGACGGTGAGAAACACTGGAGTGTGCATGTGGGAGCTGTCAGTAATGGTGTGCTGCACTCCTAGATCAGCAAGGCAGATGTTGAGAGGGGGCATTGGACAGAAATGAAAGAAATGGGCTGCTGTTGGAGCTGATTTCTATCAAGTTATCACGTTACTATGTTACTCACTAGTAACCAAAGAACCAGAACCAGAGATCAGAGTAAGAATGTTATGTCAGACCTCTCTTACAGATTGGTAATAGAAAACCAGAAGCGTGTTTCCCTTTGATATTGAGCAGCATGACATGTCTGAGTTCATTTGCCTTATTTGACATTGCATGTCCTGCAGTATGAGTATTGCGCATGCATACGTCGCTATGACGATGCTGGAAAGATACACTGTCCAGCCCTATTGGGAATGCTTACAGTGTGTTAAAACTAGCATGTAGGAGGTCATGAATAGGTCACAGCTGTGAGACTAAAGGAATGAGCCAAACCACAAAGTGTTCTCTGCAGGCCCGCAGAGTAGCAGTTTATAGAGCCCATAACAAAGATGCTTTGTTTAACATCGTAAAAAGGAGCTTTTACTCGACACATGTGCCCCTCCTCAGGTGTAGTTGTCTCACATTCACTGATACTGCTTTAGTTTAATCCTCTGCCTCTTCCGCAGATGTAAATGTATTAGCTTCAGGGACTCGCGCAGCGTCGACTCGCATACTGCAATTTGCTGCAACCTGGCAAATAGTTCATATCTTCACAGTGGTTTCCTAGATTCAGCTGTGTCAGTCTGCAGAGCCGCTGGCACCCTCTCGGCCCGCACTCGCTGTGGCCAATGAGGCCTAAAATGCAGAGATTTACTGCAACACCTCGGCAGGAGAGGACAGCTCCGGCTGAGGCTGAGGCGGCCCAGAGGGAGGCACGCTGAGGAAGATGGAGAAGAAGAAGAAGAAGAGAAGGAGCAGCAGAAGGCTGGTGACTAAGGAGTAGGATGTAAATGCATGTTGTGTATCAGCGAGGCTGGCGTCGTGACAGCAGCTCATAGTTGTCCCTTTGTTGGAAGTTACATGAGGAAAAAGTTAAATTTGTGTCTTGCTGGCGACATACAGTCTAGTTCTGCAGGATGTTGGCGCTGCTGTTTTCTGGCGACAACTTAAACATCAGGCTGAAGGAAAACTCCACACTGGGGTCTTCTTACGCTTCTGTATCATCAATCTGTGATCTTGAGAAGCTTTCTCTGTGATAAGCTGTTGTAGTTTTCTATGTGGGGATCTACATTCCCCAGAATGATCCATCTCCTCAGCTGAAAGAAAATGACTGCTGTTGCTGCGTTGCTTTATAGAGCTTATATAGCTTTTTTGAGCCCACTGTGGGTGGAGATATTAGTATCTGTGCCTTTTCTTCGTTGCACTTTTCCTTGTGGGATATCTATCACTGAAAGGTTGGTGCAGAAATGGTGAATCCAGACACCGACAGTGGCAACAAAACAAGCCCAGAGCTGCATGCTCTTCACTGCTACATTTCTCCAGACTGAATGTTTGAAAAGGGGTTTTTTTTTTTGTTTTTTTACTCATGCTTTCACAACACTGGTGTTTTTTTGGCACTGTCATCCACATCATTGTTGCGATAGTAAAAGCAGAACTGGGTCGGGGCTTGCGTCTGATCACAGCTGACAAGGGGTAGCAAGATATTTGTTGTTTACTCCACAGTGTGAGACGCCCGGAAAGTGCAAAGAAGCACAGAAGCAAAAAAGAAAAAAAAGCAAAAAAAAAAAGCACAGCCCTCTTGCAGATTCATCAATAAAAGATAGGAGAAGGAAGGCAGCGAGGAGATGAGACGGAGAGGCAGTGACAATGAAAAAGATGAACTAGCCTCTTTCTTTTCATTGATCTGATGGGAGATGCACTGAGGAGAAATTAGTATGCAAGTCCTACTCTGTACATGTCCCATCCTATACATGAGCATGGATGACTTTTATTGGCAAATAGAATATGGTTAAAGCCGACTGAAAAGACCAAAATTAACAATGAACCGGCCCAACGAACAAGTACGATTCTGCTGTTTCTCATTTCTTACTTACCGTTTTTTTCTCATTATTGATGAGTCCGCTGATTAGTTTCTGAATTAATTGTTGACTTGTTTAGTGGTTTGTGTGACAAGATGAAGTGAAAAAGGACCTGGTACATTTTCCAGCGCCCATAGTGGTGCATTCTTGTGATGATCAATCAACAAATCTAAAGCCAAAAGAAATTCCATTGGCTGTTTATGTAAGAAATGAAAATAGTCATATTTGAAGCTGAAGCCAAATGTTTGGCATTTTCACATGAAAAATCATTTTACTTGACTTTTATGCTTTTAGGCTTAGGTGCAGCATCCGAGCTGTTTTGGAAAACACATAAGTCACATTAGTATAAAATCAATGTGGAGAGCATCAAAGCTAAATGACCTTTCCTACTACAAATGGTTGTAGGTGGTCCTCAGTGGACTTCTTGAGCAAGGTTTGTTTTCAAGCTTTTTGGATGTTGTTTATCATCTGCTCTACCTTTAGATAATAATAATGATCTACACTAGTGTGGAATTATCATTATTTTTTTCCTGTTTCTTACATGTAAGAGTAAGCTTAACGTTAATGACATTAAATAATTCAGATATATTCAGATGAGGGTTGGATACCTGGAATTGTGTTCCTGGTATTCTATTTAATTTTCTGCATATGTGTAGTTTGCTGTTTGCGTTAGTCTGTGGGTTTGCTGAAAATAAAGACGCCTTCGAGGCACCTCTTAAGCACTTCTGTGCAGCTCTTGTAAATATAGTCAGGCCTTAACCTGTGCTACACTAATAGAACTGAGTCAGAGCACTTCTTTAATGTATCATGCTTGAAAACAATGAGAAAACTTTTCACACATTGTCCCACTTACTGTTGAAAATGTATTGAACTTCGATGTTTTGGTGTGTTCAACCTTCATACCTGACATGTCATACCTGACATACCTGATGAAGGCGGGACAGACCATTCAGCTCTATGTGAGACCGTGTGCAGGAGTTCTTCTTATTGTTTTTAAGTTTAACCTTTCTCCAACAGACCTGGTGCTCTTCCAGGTGTACAGAGCCTTTTTTCAAAATGAATATATCATAGTGTAAACACAATTAGCTGTGACTTGCCTCCCATTTGCTCTGAGAGTCTGCTCCAACATATGAGTTCTGCAGGAATTGCAAGTTGATCTCAGGTCGCAGCCTTTGTGTTTTTGCATACCTGCTCGGGTTGCACTATGATGCTTTGTATGCTGCGCCATTTGATCTTTATCTCCTCACGTCGTTTCAGTTTGACTGTCAGACCGTTGCAAAAGAGTCTTTGAGTATAAAAAAAAAAAAAAAAAGTGAAATGAGCTTGACTCTGTGCCTGGATCTAAATCAGTGTAAATGTCCCAGCATTATGGCTGAGGTTTTATTCTGAAAACACAAGTTACTGCAGTCTGCTGACGCCTCAGATTTAAGCCATATGTTGAGCCGATGAGACGCCGACATTTATCTTTGTGACTGTCAGCAGATCAGGCTGATTGTTCAACCTAAGTATGGCACATAATGGATAATTTCATCTCATTTTCCTGTTATTGTAGAGGCTTTGTCTGTACAGTCTTAACTTGTGGTGGGCGCTATTATCTCATCTCTTTCTCACACTACGCATTATACCACTATATAGGCAGGATTTTTCAACCATATAAAACCCAGCCGTCGACAAAACTCTAACGCGCGTTTTCATGTAAAACTAACAAGCTCCTCTGCACTCGGTGTATTTCTGTCATACACAAAGTGCAGTACCGATGCACCGATGGAGTGGCGGAGCGGCGCTGTCTCGGACTGAATACAGTGAACACGAAAGGTTTCTCTGACCCAATCCCTATCCCTATCTCAACCCTGATCACTAAACCCTCACAGACTTTTTACTGACGGCAGCTGCTTTACATGTGTAAAAGGAATAGGCGCTTTGCTATATGTCAGGTGACGTTACCTTGACGACGCAAACACATGAACTATAGACATGACATTTACTTATAAAAATAGAATAGACTTGAATAAATAGGATTGGCATACAGCTGAAAATAAAATACAATATTATTCAAATAAGCAGAAAATACTCGTAATACTCAATAATCAAATAATAAGAACAGAATAATAAGAAAGAATAATAATGTAGTGTTTCTTTGTAAATTTTGGTGAACACACTTTTGCTTTTGCCTGATTTTTAGTCAGGAAAAAATATAGAACAAATTCCTCAATAACAAAACCTCAGAATAAAGCTGATGTAAAATCCCGATGTTTTTTTTTTTCTTTTCTTTTTTTTTTTAGCTTTCAGAATACGTAGCAATGCATTAAGTGATTGGCTGTTCATTTACTGAGCCGTAACATTCAAATAAGCTCAGAAAATTCTGTCACTTGCCTTTACAGCACCAACACAACGACCTGCAAGACCCCGTTGTACTGTTTGCTTCAGGTTAAGCCTCGCATACCGAGGTAACCATTGATTTCCTAACTGCACATATTTGAGAAGTGTTATCAGTTTTGAGTATGTTTGCCTTTATTCATAGTGAACAGTGGATAATGAGTAACAAAGGCTCTCAGCTGGACTTGATCTTGGGATGCTGTGGTTCATGGTTGTCCCGTTAACCACTCTGCAACCAAGTCACACAAGGCTGTTCTGACAGTACGTTCAGGAATGTCAAGTCTTTTCTTATCATCTGTGAAAAATGATTTCTCTCACTAAACAATAATAAAAAAGAAAAGATAATAATGACTTGTTTTCCAAGTTGGAAATATAAAATACCTTCAGAACAGGGACAAATGTTACTTTAACAACCCCCTGTGTTTTTCGCTGGTTAAATGTAGGGAAGTTTGGGTCGTTTGTTGACGTTGGCTAACGCCGTTTCTAAGCCAACGTCTTGGTTGCTACATCCATGATAACAGCCACAATATACTGATTGCTCTGTAGAGGACTCGGGTGGTATTTTCTGAGAAAATCCTTACGCTCAGTTCTTTAGTGTCTCTCTTCTGCTCCTCTACAACGACCGCGGTGTACAACACTACGTACCGTTTTAGAAATAGTGTTCGCCAACACCAGCAACAGACGCCAAGACAAATGTCACGTAAACACACGAGCATGCACATATTACATATTCAACATTATTCTCCTTTAGAAAACTCAAGTGCAGTACAACTCTGTTGAATTTATTGAATTTGTATTTAGGATCGCCCCTTGAGATGTAGCATCTCATTTTCAAGGGTGTCTTAAAGAAACTTACAAAATCAGACAATATACAATATAAAACACAAAACAGCAACACATAACAAATTCTACAACTATACAAATACATTGACAGCTCACTCACACACTCCCACCCACAACCCCAAACCTCAGTACTGTAGTAATTATTAGTAGTTACTGATTAAAAATTGTCCAGCATTAAAAGGTTATTTTCATGTATTTCTTCTTTTCTCTAGTTTTTCTTTCACGTTTGTATGTATCTATATCTATATCTATCTATATTTCTTACCATTTTTATTTGATCCCTTTCTTTATTTTTCGAGAACCTGTGCCTCTGTATTAATCATCACATTTAAATCTTACATAAGTGTAAAGACTGTATCTGGTCAGTGTTTCTTTGTTTGTGCTCGTCTCTTACCTGACATGTATCCTCACGTCAACCTGTTTTTGTCCTGCAGGCCAACCTGAACGACTCTCACAACCAGATGGTGGTCCACTGGGCCGGAGAGAAGAGCAATGTCATCGTCGCCTTGGCCCGGGACAGCGCCGGGGCCACAGGGCCTAAAACCAGCTCTGTGAGTACAGCGTAACACACCCATGAATAAAAGATACAGGAAGGCTAAAAGTAGCATGTTAATGGTAAAGTCTTAAACCCCTACCGGTCTGACATCAGCCTTTCCAATTAATATTAGTCACCAAGTTGTCCTGACGAAAACCGCAGTGCAGCAGAAGGTGTTCAAGCTTGTTTATCGTGTTGTTGGTGGAACCACATATGAATCATTCCATCCTCTACTCAAACACCCACACACTCATAAAAAAAGCGACAGCATCAAACACAGCCGTTGAACGCAACATGTTTTTTTCTCTTTCAACTTCCCAACTGGGCTGTTGTGCACTTCGTCTGCTTTTGGTTTTAGATTAGAGAACAACACTCTTCCTGTACTTACAAGGGATTTTAAAGACCATTTAAACATTGATACCTTTTGTATTGAAGGTGATCATTTCAAATATTTAACATTTTCTCTACTTTCCGACCAAACTGTAGGGAATCAACCTTCATCAGGCAACACCATACAGAGTGTATCTGTTTTGGGCTTCAGTAAACAGACTCACTACCTGGTTAATATCTACCTCATTTTTTGTTCTTATAGCCTCTCAGAATGTTTATTTATTTATTTATTAATACAGTTTGTTAACAGGGACAGTGAACATCAAGAGGCCTGGAAAAGTCATGTCATTCAGTAAAACTGTCTCACTTTTCAGTCATGGAATTTAAATTTTAGGGATGCAAACTGTATGCAAACTCACCTTCTCTGTGAAAATCCACATTTCAGAGCTGATATTTTTCAAACAATTTCTTCACGGGGGCCAAACACCCGAACTGCTTCAGGGTTTTCCCACAGTTTGCGGACGGTTTAGGTGCTTTAATGGCTGTTTGTTGTCACTATTTGACTCAGTATTTAAAGTGAATATGTAAATTAAAAAAAAACTAATCAACTGTTTGTGTAGTTAAAGGTTGTGAATGGTCATGGAAATTATGTCATTGGCCCCCTGAAAAGTCACGAAAAAGTGTTGAAATGTCTGTGAAAATGTGTGGGAATCCTGTACAGGAAGGTGAGATTAAACATGTTTTTGTTCATGACAGACTAATGAATGGGTGAAGCATGTGACAGAAGAATGAATGGACTAAAAACACAATCTGTAATCCAGAGGTTTTGTATATATATAGTCTTCATGAACCGCTCCCTCCTCCCCCTCTTCCTCTTCAGGTTTACGTCTCGTATGACTACGGGACCACTTTCACGCTCGTCTCAGACAGGTTCCAGCTGACGGGGGCCAAAGCCAAAGACGGCAGCAAGCAGGTCATCTCGCAGTTTTACCACAGCCCTGCAGACAACAGAAGGGTGAGTCACAGTCGGCGTCTGCTGCTACTTTGAGACGGAGCTGAGCAGTACAGTACTTAAGAAACAAACTGCTCCTCGGTAAAAGGTGAGGGGATCTAAAAATGAGGTGAAATGTACAAAAGAGTCTGTGTGTGACTTTAAAAATGACTTACTGGCTACAGAGCCTGCCATTGTTCTATTCCAGTCACTGAAAACACTGAGCTTAAAATGTTTTTCTTTTATTATGACTCTTCTTTGATCTTTTCCTAAACATGAATCTTGGAGGTTCACCAAAGTCAGAAGTCTGGAGTTCTTTTTTTTTTTTTGTTCTGACATTAAAGTCAGAACGGAGGAATGTCCAGGCAAGGTCCAAAGACATTTAAGGATATAAACCGAACAATAGACTAACACTAGCATACGACTTCATTTTGTACTTGTGCTACAGCCAGAAGTTTTGATCTACTTTTCAGATAAGACTTTTCAATTTAGAGGCATTTAGAGCTAATAAATTCAGAGTTTCTTGTAAGCCTCCGTGGCTTTGGTATTTAGCCAGGCTAGCAACATGGGGGAGTGTAGCTATGTTGCTAGGGTCTTAAGTTCCCAGGGCTACGACCTGGGAGAAATGAATGCGATTCAGAGATTTCAAATGATTATTTCGTCCCAAAGTCACCCAAGTAAATATTGGACCAATTTTTCAGGAGCCACATATCTTCTTCTTCTGAACTTTCTGACATTAAAATCACATTTGTCAAACACGCGGATACGGAGGAAATGGACTTTCACGAGGCCCGTCTCTGGCTCAGTAACAAACTCTCGCGATATCCGGCACCACAAAAAAAATGTGATGTTAGTCTAATATTATTGTATTTCGACTTTATTAACCTACTTTCATCCATCCACATGATGTTCTCAAGCCTTCTGCTCACACCCACTTAGGAGACAGGAAGTGAACCGTTTCATAACATCGGCGAAGCGTCCAATGCACCATCTTTATATACAGAGGATCTTTAATAAGACCTTTTGTCACATTATCTGTTTCATTATCAGTTTAAATTGACATACTTTGACTGATCCCCAATATTTCAAAGATTATCAATCACAAGTAGCATTGTAAGCAAGACTTTAGTATTGGATTTATTACATTTGTTTAATAAATTGTTTCTTAAATCAGTCATTGGTAGCTTTTCAGGTAGGCTTTATCAGCTTTTAAAATGACAAAACCTAGGACCTAAATCTTTCCAGTAAGAGGCCGCAGTACCTCACTGAGGTTGAATTGCATGCCATTTTGTGGACTAGAGGAAGAGCTCCCCTTAATGTTGCTGGTACTTACTGGGGACCCATTTAATATAAAATCCTTATCATTTAATCATTAGATTCAGTGCCCCAGTGTCTTTCTGCACATGGTTCAGGAAGCTTCTTATCTTATTTAGGATGGAAGCCGCTTTTAAGGCAAAAAGTCAAGGCATTAATACCAATGTTCTGTTTTATTACTGAGCTGTAAAGTTATATCCAGGGTTTAGTTTGCCTACAGTACATCGATGCTGTGAACCAGGAGGTAACACTTTGCTTCACAAGGCGGAGGGGAGGGTGGCCGTTTGTCAGGCTCAGGTGGGTTGAGTCCAGATGAGGGGTGAGGATAGGGGGAAGCAGACAGGCATGAAGCAATGGCACTGGACAAATATAGGTTAGACAAAGACAACAGACAGCAGAATCTTAATTGCGTTTCAGAAGCTACTAAGCCAATACCGTTCAGGGTTTAGAATTATAACAAGCTCAACGTAAGAGGCAAAGCATTAGATTAAAATGATAGAGGTAAAGCATAAAAATGAAGATGAGTCAGGTTAATACAAATTATTAGATGTTACGGGGGTGCTCGTATGTCCTTGTTTGATTAGAAAGACAAAAGCTGCGGTTCCATCCAGCTGTTTTTATTTGCATTTTCAATTTGCACATGAAAAGAATGCTTGGGGGAAGGTGGAAAAGTTTGTGTATCAGTAAATGGTACAAGTGCTGGTAAGTGCTTTTAATGCACACAGATTTAGTGAATAATGTGTGTGCATGAGTGGACCAATAAGGAGACTGCAACGTCCACTGACTTAATACAAGAATAAAACATAAATGCCATATTAGATGGAAAACGGTGAAAGAGAGTGAAAGAGCTGCAGAAACAAATGTCAGACAGAGGCTTTAAGAAAGAGCGTCATATGATCCAGACCAGCGGTTCGGTTCAGGAGGCACAAGCTAAAGCAGTTTCAGGTTTGTCACAACATACCTCTTAATATCAGCTTCTCAATTAACAGCTCATGTAGTATGTTACTGTATAAAACACTACATCTAACTGGCAAAGTTTTATGACCATGATCAGAGCAGCTCTTAATATTCTCATAACAGTAGTGGATTTCTTTTAACCAATTTTCTGAAAATTTGGTTAAAATTTGTAACTGGATGGAAACCAGTGTAAAGTAAACCTCAAGACATTGGAATAAAAAAATAAATACATTTTGACCATGTAATGGACAAGCTAAGATTTTAATAGAAGGTGATTTCTTCTGTCAGATTTGAATCTAACGCAGCTTCAAATGCCTTTCCCAACCTTTGGAAATAGAGCTACGCAGATGGTGTACCTGAACTCGTTTTGAAGTTCTTTGTGTTGGTACAGTGACACAGTGCCAAGAGATCTGATACCTGAAATGCATCCAGTCACATAATAGTTTAACTGCCCATCAGATATAACTTTTATATGAGTGGCATTGTGCTCCACTGAATGAGTTGTTCATGAAGAGGTAAGAACGGGCTGACTTTAGTCTTGGCATTTAAAAGCCTTGATATACTGGCTTTAAGTCTTTTTGTGTGCGCATGATGGTTGGTTTGAGGACAAATGAATACTTGGTGGTAGAATGGTTACTAAGGTGAGTTTGAGATCTAAATATGCCAAAGAGTTGATTTAAGACCATAGCGGGCCAGCCCTCCTCCACTCACACAAGTGCACGCTGACTGTAACAAAGTGCTGATTTATAAACAGATCTTCTTAAATGAGGAATTTGAACGCACTCCAGCTGCTCCTGGATTCATTGGCTTCTCAACTAACCAGCCTCGGGTCCCAGTGGGACTGAATTAGCAAAGCTCCACCTCAGCTTTCCAAAACACTGCTCTCAGAAACACCTGAGAAACACTTGAGCGGTCTGTTTTTTTTTCTGCACATGATAGTGGGAAGTGGAACTTTTATTCACTGTGGCAAGGTCCAAGCTTTACAGTATCTTGAAGGACGCACATTTAAAGGTGCACTCCACCAATTTTACACAAAGTCGGTTTACTCATCATGGTTAGTACTGCTCAGCTCGTGGACATGTCTTGCGGTTCTGAAGAGCTCTGTGAAGTATAAAATAACCCCCGATGATGTTAATGTGATGTTATCAGATGTGCGTCAGCTGGAGCTTAGAGACGAAAAATTTATAATCTAATGTTTACATAAGTCTGAAGTTTACATTACACACTGGAGTGGGGGCATAAAAGCTGGGTGTTTAAACAGGAATGGAGCAGTTTGATAAGGTTCCTTTGGCTGCTTTGTGAGACATGTAGGAGCAGGGCTGGGCGATACGGCCAAAAAGGTTTTCACGGTAAAAATCTTCATACGAGTCGATATCGATAATTATTGTGATGAACGTCAAATCGCTATTTCTTTCAATTTTATGGGCTTGTTTTTGGTCCTGAAGGTGCCAGTTGACAGTTATTTGTGGTTTTAAATTATTCGTAAAAAGACACAACAGGATGTAAACGAAAATCTGCATAAATACTGCGTGTTTGTGTTTAGCTGACAATATGAACAAAATAAACCCAAAAGACAAAAGGAAAACAACGATAATGATATTTATCGCAATGTAAAATGAAATTGTGTAAACATATTTTTGGGTGGTACATTTTCTTTAAGTTTACCTGCTAATTGTAGATGAGCCAAAATGTTTCAGTGCAGAGAATAATGCTTATTTTTCATGATTTTGAAATGCAACGTTATATATACTTGACTGTGTTTTTTTTTTTTTTTTTTTAATCATTCAGATGTGGCTGGGTGGTTATTGCCACATTTTTCTGTGTTTTGACAAACTGAGAACACACATTTCTTCCTGCTTTCTGTGGACTTGAATGAGGCATGTG
>JAPQRN010000006.1:178921-201160 GCA_037367275.1 Coranthus polyacanthus | reverse complement strand
TCAAAAACTACAGCACATTTCAACTTGAAAATGTTACACAAGGTAGGGCTGTCCCATATGTCAGCCCTCCTAGAAGATGGCCCAGATCCAGGTTTAAGACACTTCTTTGACATTTTTGTGAATTTCTCGGAAATGAAGGAAGTTATTGCTCTGAATATGATCACACACTTGCTGCATGACAATATTTATCAACATGATCAATTTCTTGCTGATCTAGAAGATGATCCAGAACTGAGAGCACGTTTTCATTTCATTTTTACAACCGCCGTATGCGATTGGTCGCTCCTGACCTCAACTTTGATTTCAGATTTGTTTTTTGCACTCACTGTTGATTCCTTTTTCATATCAGACCTGTTCATACTCAGTCTGATCATAAAAACTGACAGCACTGACACTGAAAGCACATCCACTCCACCACGAGTAACTTCAAGACAACTGATTATAGAAACACGAATCCACATCCTAGGAGGATGTTTTAAAGGTCAAGGAATTGAATTTATAACATATTTTTCTTAGAGTGTATTCACAACATAGTGGAACCATTCAGTGCGGTGGATATGATTTAATGTAACCTCTGATCGTCTAGTTAACATTTTAAAGCTTACTGATTATATTACTTTTAAGATCAGGTGTTTTATTATGAACATTACATCTGAGTTTGTTTTTTTAGTTTTTTTTTTTTTAGATATGGTATTTCCTGCTGACCCTACCGTGTACCTGCGTACATTTTTAAAACCTGTTTGTAAGCCTACACTGTAACACATCATTAAGTGGAGAAGCCGGCTTTTCACCTCAGCATAATGTGCTGAGTATAACAGACGTTAGATCAATATTTGGCTTGTGATAGCGCTGTATGTTTGTCATTGTTAGTCTCCAGTGTTGGTGTAGTGGAAGCCACAGTTAGTCAGCAGACAAACAGACAGCGGAGCAGATGGGGAACATGATTTGGATTTCATCTCCCCCCTTGTTTCACAGGACAGATTTGCTCTCCTCGGTGTCACACGTCGGCTTTGGCGTGGGCCGACGGCAGCCTGTAGCCGTGGTGTTTTAGAAACAGTTGATTGTAAAGAGAGGTCTGCTGTGAAGGATTTGTCTGATCTGGTAATTGATATCAGATGGTTCATCTAAGTTAACGCTTCAGATCAGCAGGGAAGCTGTCCCTGCCATGATTAAGTCGAAAGCTCTTATGTCAGATTTTTTTCTTTTCTCTAAAATATGTTTCAGATGGGTTTGATACTGTACAAGATGAGGAAATTCAAAATTCTACATACTGCGATGATATTATAAGTTGAGATAAACAAACCCATATTGGTGCGTGCATATTAGCTATAGAGATGCTATGTCTTTCTGCTTTAACAGTCACATTGCTAACGTAGACCCAGATATTGCATAGCCTATGCCCACTGAATAAAAACAATGAAATAAATTAAACGAACAAGCTTCTATTGAACACATTGCACATAAATACCCAACCAATTAAACAAGAACATTAATTTAAATTTCTTATAACTATAAGAAATTCAACAAATAAATTTCCCCTGGTTGCCTTTAAAACATTTCCTTTTAAACTCAACAAAAACAAAATAAAACAAGAGTATCTACCAAACACCTTAGATTTAATTAAGTGGATATAAATTATCTCCATCGTGTCCTCGGCCAAATTAAGAGTTTTGGCTTCTGCTATTTCTCTGTGGCGTTTTGGATGTTTTGCAAAACTCTGACAACTCTGACTGTCGGCATCTATAACTAAAATGGATTTTCTGATTCATTGCATTTCAGTCTTTAGTGATGTCTCTTTCACACATGTTGTGAATTTGATGAAAATGCAACGTACTGTTCAGCACTAGGTTGATATTTATCTACATTGTAACCATTGTCAGTGCAGTACCACATTAAACGTGCAGTGATTTGAACGATTGTAGCGTTGTCTCTGACTGCTTTGCTATGTGCATACATTTGGTTTCAATTATCAGTGCATCTAAACAGTCTTTAGATGTGTTGTCATCTGTCCGTGCAGCTGCATGATGCATATGAGGCACATTATTGTGTACGCAGCGGGCGTTTAACACTTGCTTAATGAAGTCAAAATAACAGAGCAGGCTTAATCATTCCCAGTGGCTTATGTGGTCAAGACTGATGAGTAATGCTCATTCCCAATTACAAGTGTGGCCCAGTAAGATTCAGTGTGTAATTCTCTACAATGTTGAGAGGCTAAAAACTCCGTGTTGTGGTTTTGTGTTGTGCTGTAAATGTGATGGAAAAAGCATGTGCAATCAGATAAATGCAGGTTCTCGCATCATCAGATGTAGTTAGCGCAGAAACACTACACTGTACACTGCAGTGTAAAAAGGATGTGATAAATCAAGTGCATTATCTCTGGAGAGTGTTTGACTGGCTCTCA
The DNA here is from genome assembly GCA_037367275.1 of Coranthus polyacanthus. Classification (NCBI taxonomy): domain Eukaryota; kingdom Metazoa; phylum Chordata; class Actinopteri; order Kurtiformes; family Apogonidae; genus Coranthus; species Coranthus polyacanthus. The sequence continues at coordinate 198,759 of JAPQRN010000006.1, read as the reverse complement.
GAGGCAGGAAGTTACAGTATAACGACATAACAACCGCAACATTTTTGTCAGTTTAGTTGTTTTAGTTCCCCATAAATGATTCAGTCACAGTCGACTCTGTGTGAGTTCAGATCTCTATGTTCAGATCTGTTTCACGTAGTGCAGTTAAAACTATGAAAAACCCGACACTGTTTGCTCAAACTAAAAGTTAGAAGGTAAAAGATAAACCCCTACCAATTTCAAGACACGCAGACACACCCACTGTGCTAAGTTATAACAAATGTATTCAGATCGAAAAAGAAAACCTTCTCAAATTAGTCCGTGACCTAATACTGATTCCATCTGGGACGTCCTGACACGGAAAACACTGGAAGGCTTTGAGGACAAGAGGGCGAAATACTATTAGCATCACTTGGCCTGTTTGTTTAGGTTATCTTTCTGCAGGCTTCCCCCCGAGACTGTAATTTCATCAGTGCTGAGTGTAATGAAGGAAGTCAGAGGGGAAACACTACGCAGTACTCATTTACAGATAAGCTCAGAGACTGTTTTAATGTTGAGTTTGCAGTTTAGAGACAGAAATATGAGAAATGGTTATTGATGACCATGTGTGGTGTTTTAAGTGGTACTTCTGTTCACTCTAATCGGCATGGAAAGCATGATAATGAAATGTGACTGTTTTCTGTCATTTGGTATTATTTCAGGATGGAAAAGGCAGTAACAATGCCAAGACGATGTTATTTATGACCTTGAAACTATTCTCCTGGACTGTATTTTATCTGTTGTGTACCAAATAAGCAGCTAGCTGACCTTGCTGAAAACAAATGAATGCAATTTTGCATTAAAACAGAAATTGAACAGCCACGAGGAAAAAAAGCAACTTGTACGGTCTGATTAAAATGAATGCAAAGTGAATTTTCTCTTTGCTTTGTCACACATTTTCTTGCTGTATTTGCTAAAACCAGATAATGCACCAACAGTATAGAAACTAGCAGGTTAGCAATAAAAAATGTAGTCTTTCAGTAACTCCGACTATTAATTTCATTCTTTCCTCTTTAGTCTGTTTATTGAATGCAATTAATGTTAGCATTAATGTTTCCTAAACTGACGTCAGCCACTGCAAATTTTTTATATCCCCACCTTTTAATTTTAGAGATGAGAGAGATAGACTTTCATACTGACGTACAGTAGGAAAAACAGAAGAAGAACACACTGTAGTTTAGTTCGAGTCCAGCCCCACATCACCTGCCCTGTTTCCAGTGTGATCGGTTAAATCACAGCCGTCAGAGGGAGCGCCTCAGTTTGAGACTCCAGGCTTCGCTCGCGGTTGACCCGTCTGTGACCTCGCTGCCTCTTTGAGCTCAGACCCCGACCTCAAGAGCTGAATGGAGCTGATTTGATCTGTCAGACAGTCCAGCGCAGCCTTCAATGCAGATGTTGCCCTTGGGGCTTGTAGAGATAGTTGTGTGGATGCAGTTGAATGGAACAGATGCAGACTGACCCACCGCAAAACAATGGGCGAACAACAACAACAATACTACTAATAATAATAATTTCTATAACCCCTTTAAAAACCCTACAAAGCAAACAATAAAAGCAGGAAATACAGTCAAAAACAAGTCAAAAAGATAAAAATCAGTACTTCCCAAAGTCAGTTTTTTCTGACTTTGTACCTATCCAAATGTATTTATTAGTAGTAGGGCTGCATGTTTTGGTGAAAAAGTCATTTTAATTTCAGTCACTGGTTAATGTTCTGTCTATACTGTAGTAACATACAAACAAATATTCCACAGTAAAAGCCCTGAAGGGTTTCTGTCCACGGCAACACTAGAGGGCTTTAAATTTTAAGTGGATACAGGAAGTATTGAGTTTGTGTTAATAGTGCCATGGAACTTGGAAAAAAAAGGGATCAGATTAAAACTTCCTACTAAAATACGACCAGTTCTACGTCTCAAACAGAGGGCATTAGAAGTAAAAGCCTGCCCCTAATAAGAACCTGCTTCAATAAAAATAAAGACCTCTTACCTTCTGCGGTTCAGGTAAATAAAGTCACTATTTGAGGAACTATGGTATCTAGGTCTGATCTGCACAGCAACGAAAAGCAACAAGCAACACCATCCTTCCTGTGCACAATGTAACTATGGTATGTCTTAAAACTGACCCGTTACTACGGACTAGCTAACACACCGAGAGTTATCTACGTCGGCTTCCAGTTCACTGGTTATAAAAAGAATGAAACTTCTATTCTAGTCTCAGTTACTTTCTCTCCTCTTCTGTCTTTGGTTTGCACTAATAGGATTAGAATAATGGAATATCACAAGTGCTTTTGGCAGTGCCAAGCTGCTTAAGCTAATTAAAGAGCCAGGAATGGAGAGTTTTATCTAGCAATGGGGATCCTGAGAAATAGAGTGCTAATAAGACCTTAAAGACGCTTGCCCGTGGTCTCATCGAGGAGACCCAGGGAAGATAACTGGCTTAGCAGATGTAATGGGGATGTCGATAAGGCCCATCCCGTCTCTCTCCAGTTATCTGTTAGCCATATTCCTTCTCATTTAGATCACAGATTGTGTAGAGAGGAAAGCTGGGACAGGGAAAGAGGGAGGGAAACAGGAAGTGGAGACTGTAGGGCGAGGAATTCCTCTTCTCATCAAAACTCTTCATACTTTCTAGTGCTCTCCAAAGCACTTTGTTTACTCAAAGTTTCCTTCACAATCCTACGCTGATGTTTAGACATGCACATGAGCTGTTTTATATTCTAGATATACCATTTCATAAAAAAAGCAGATGTTTGCTCATGCCTGTTGCCTCTAATCCTAATCATGTAACTGCGCAAACAAAAACCAAACAAAAACCTTTACAACCTTTACAAATAGAATTAAGTGCGTCTGTTTTGCCCTGGGCTCTGCCTGTCTGTTCCTATATTATTGCTGAAGATAGATCCTGGGAGATAGAACCCAGAATGAAATTAAAATCAAGCCTCCATGTTTATAATGTTAATAATGTCATCGTGAGAATCTGAACGTTTGGTGTCAGGTTTCTATTAATGAAATGAATAAATAAAAACATACATATACACTTGTTTCTAATTCCAATGGTATTAACCATTACCATGACTTTGTATTTTCTAGATTGATGTGTGTGTATATAAAAGCAGGAATTATTTGTTGTCACCCTCACACGTCCATATTATCAAGCATCAGACAATGTAGTAATGAGCTTACAAAGACCAAGAAAAACTTGTCATTACTGTAACACTGTGGAGAGATGTTTGGGTCTTGAATCATATTTTATGGAGCTTCCATCCACAGTTATTGGCAGCCAGTCGTGCCTCCACGGTTTAGTTTGGTATGTGTGAAAACAGGTGAGTGTAAGTGTGGGTAAGGGTAAAAGAAACATTACCTCCAAGCCATTCTTTGTTAATTCATAACTGTTTGGCCGAGAAAAACATTTTAACTACTCCCACCGAAAGCAGGGCGGTGTGATATGTTGATGCTCTTACTACACTGGAGCACGTTTTCCATTTCTTTGTGTTTTTTAAAAGGAGTCGTGTGGCATGTAGAGTTAGCATAATAAAGAACAGATACACTTAATGTAAAAACTGTCTACATAAGCCCCTGAGATCTGCGTGAACAGAGGGATTGCAGATATAAAAGAAAAGTCGTGTTGCCTTTCTGCTGTGTTACAAGCATAGCCTAAGGTGCACTGGACCAGTGGGTCATGAATATGTAACAGATCCCTGTAACATACACTTGGAGAGAGAGAGAGAGCTTCATTGGCAGAAGCGTAAGGCCCATAAAGATCTGATAGGGTTCAACTGTACAGCCGTTTGGGTGAAACAAGCAGAAGGGACTTTGACATGTGACATTTCCCAGCTTGTTTTGGTGTCAGTGCAGGTAACTTTACTTACAATAAACTGTCAGTTTAAAAAAAAGAAGCCAGTGGAAAAAAAAGAGAAGAAGACAGTGAACATATGCTCTCGCTCTGGGCCTTCATTAACTAATGTCACCTTGTGGCTGTTGGCGGCGTAGAAGTGGAGCTCTAGGCCTCTAAACTGCAGCATTACAAGAAAATATTAAGAATGCAGATAATCCAGGGCCGAGCAAACCGACAAAAAAAATAAGGGGATATTATTTACAGCTATAAAGTCTCTGTATCAGATGCTTCATTTAGGCAGTCTCCACTTTAGATATCAGTTTCAGCGCAGGGTATAAAGTTTTTTTGTGCACGTATATCGGAAGGAACACAAGCATAATCTTGTCCGTTACAAGGTTTAGATGGTTCTGTGACTTGGGATCCACATCAGTAGTGATGTATGCATCCACCTGACTACCCAGTGACACAAAGAGGTGGGTCTCATCAGCATAGCAGGGGTAGGGGTACAATGGTACCGAAAATTAAATTTACAGGTTTGCATATCTACTCCTGTAACGTGTTGTCGGTTGCTTTCGCACAGTCTGAACCTGCAGTCGGAGGCTGATAAATGTGGTCTCACCTTCTGGACAATTGACAGCTGGTGTGCCGCCAAAGCTCTCCGAGTGAAACTTTGGTTGTAGAATACATTTACTGGAAATAAATTATGTTCATTGACAGTTCATTTTATTTATAATTATACAGAACACGCACTGAACTAAAGACTACATTCCGAGATTAATACCAGCTGTGTAGTCTACTTGATACGCAGGTATACGCCAGTGTTTTCCATTAATTATATAGGGTATGGCGGCTGCTGTAGTCTCATAACAAACCAAAAATATTGAGGAAAGCAGTCTTACTCTTAACACTCTTAACAGTGTGACAACTTGTATCTCTGTCGCACAGAGCCTTTAAGCTGCAGAGCTTGATAGTTTTTTGGTGTTATTGAGCACAAATTCCATAATTACCTTTCAGCACATAGCAATTCAAGTGGTCTGAGAGAAAACAAGAATCCACTTCTGTTAGCGGGCTGTAGAAAACCTACCCCATGAAGCAGACTCATCACAGGTGTTTTCACACAGGTAGGAGGTTAAGTTAGATGTGACTTTACTGCTCTACTCTGTGGCTCGACATCGAAGCTTCGAAGCTTGGAAAAGTGTCTTCTGTTTTACAACGTCATCATTACACGTCATCTGTGTTTGTATATAGTCTTTTGATTTGGACCAAGCAGAGAGAGCTGTTTTGTACCTTCAAATTCTGGTGTTTTTTTTTTCCCTGATTTCGGCTCCTGCTGCTTTAATTTTGAACACTGAGCAGAGCATCTCTTCATTCTCACTATATCTGTGCTACGCTTCAGACCTACAACTTAATGCAGTATCACAGCTCCGTGAACGCAATATAATAACACATAACATGATAAACTGGGCCGTAGGATTGGGCAGAAGTCTAACAATCATCACAATGTTGAACCCACCATCATAGAACTACTTAACATGGTGAAATAATTGCAACAGTTAAGTTCATGTCCTCAACAACTTACTGATATAGAACCCGGGGCTCCCCAGATACACCCACTTGGCACCGCATCCGAATGTCATCTCTCATTTAAGTCCACTGTCACATCTTTACAACAGCAGCAAGACATGTTACGCAAACTCTGTTAGTGCGAACAGACTCTAAATAAAATACTCATTGCAGTGGAAGGCATCTCACAAAGCACAGAATGAGGTGGCCTCCCACTTAGGCTTTGATGACAAATATCCCGTGTTTAAGAATGCTCTCAATCCTTTGTGGACCCGGATCGGCCGGGTGTAGCTGTGTGCGAGATCTGGAAATGAACAGGTAGAGACCATATGAAGCAAACACAGGTAACAGCTGTAGAGGCACGCACTTTGTTGAATTTAATGAGCACTTTTTAATTGTTTTTATCTTTCAGCTACTTTCGTAACAGGATTTTTAGGAATGTTTGAAATGTTAATCGCTGTGGATAGTGTAATATTGTGTTGGGAATAAAACTATAATTGTGTCTGTTTGCCACCCAGGCTGAGCTGATCCACATCTCGATTCAGAGTGTAATTTTCGAGAGCGTAGAGAGGATCGCTTGGAGAGAACATGAGCACAGTGTGGAATGTGTGGCTCACTTACAGTTGCCACTGCAGTGCAATCTGAGGTTTCAGTGGAAAAATATATCATCCCCACGCCGCTTATATGTGAAAATATGTAATAGACATGCTCTACTCCAAGTTTCCTTTTTGTCTCACAAAGTAAACTGACATGAAAGCTTTAATTAAAGAATTTAAGGTGAAGGAATGAAAGAAAACTGTTAACAAATCTCCAGCTTTAAAGCTGATGTAGGAGTTGAAGTGGGTCGGTATTCTGCTTTAATGACTGCAGTTTGGTTGTGTGTGTCCTTTTATCAGACTTTCTGCCCCACGAATCTTGGAGATGTACGTTTCTTTCCGTTTTCGACCTCCATCTTCGTCGCCCTGTCTTTGTTCCGTCCATTTGTCTCAGTGCTGTTGCTGCTTTGCTTTCACCTCACACCACACAGTTAATGTAGCCACTAAGGTAGATAAATCAAATAGACTGAAAAGAATAGGCTGAAATGCTCTGCTGGCGACTCAGGATGTTCAGGCACTCAGGGATGGACACAGATCCTCATGGAAACACACAGTTACACAAGCCTCACTGTAGTCAACAAACCATCACAAATGTGCTTAAGGTAAACTTAGGTTTGGAGAAAAAGCTGGTCATAAATTGTGGAAGCTTTAAATTGTGTATAGATGCCTTTCCCAAACTTAGGGTCAGAACCCAAACGGGTCACGGAGCCATTTTTATTGGGAGTACAATACATGACGATAATACGAATGATCTCTGGAAGAGTTTATGAACAAGAACAAGACAGAAACAACGTAAAAGATGCAACAACATGAAAACGGCATAGAATATGTAACCAGGCAAAAACAACATAAAAGATGTAACGACAAAAAATGACCTAGAGACGAGATGAAAACAATGTAAAAAAAGAGACTTTCAGAGACAGTGTTTTGAGAGCAGAAAAGTTTTAATGGTGGATGAGTCCATAAAAACGTAGACATTATGACAATTCATGATGTATTTTTGTAAATTTGGGTTTCTGAGAGGGTCTCAATCCACATCAAACTTATGTCACACTTAAGTAACATAAGACCTTAAGACAGCAGTGCACTGTAATAATTTGGCTCTGGTACACAATACACACTATTTGCTAGTTTTCTGTTTTATAGGTTAACATGTTGTTAAGATCTGTCAGCCGTTATGATACCACGGGTAGAAGCGTATTCTTTTTTACTTGCTGTGGTGATGTAGTTATCATTTAGCTTTATTATATAGCTTTAAGCTTTATTTATAGAACACCTTTCAAACAAATCAGTGCAGTTCAACGTACGTTAGAAGTGATCGACAGAGTGTAAATAAAAGATAATACAAGCAACAATGAAGATATCACGCAGAATCAAGTGATTATACAGTGACATTTTAAAATAAAATAATAACGAGTAAAATGTTGATAAAACAACATAGGATGAAATACATAAGGATGGTAAAAACAAAATAAGAGAAGTATGAATACTAAAAATTATTGTATTTATACTTATTGTATACGATTATACTATTGTGCAGTAGAGTTTTGAATGAATTGTAGCTGTTTTATTGTATTCCTCAGTCAACCGTAGAGCGTTACAGCAGTCTATTCTGCTCGTTCTAAAAGCTTGTACCGTTCTCTTTGTGTTGCTCGGGAAGAAAACTGACCTCGCTTTTGGAGATGTTCTTCAAATGATAAAAAAAGGCTGCTTTTGTGACGCTCTGCACATGGAAACACCTTGAAATTCAAATGAAGGAATGTTCTTTGGTTCATTTGGGGAGTGCTGGAAACCTGATAGCTGGTTTAGGAGCCTGGTTAGCTTTGGCTGCTGGGTCATTAGTTGTGCCAAAGCTATGCCATTTACACGCTTGTGGTTGTGTAAACCGTTGCCGCTGGATAAGCTGGGTGGTGGGTGGTGTGGGCTGTGTACCCTTTCCTTCACGGTAACGGCCCTCTGACAACAGCCAAGAGGAGGCATTTTGCAAGCAGAAGTAGTCACAGAGACCAGTCTGCTTTATCCTGCTATAGGCAGTTTTGAGTTTGCTATCAAGTTCTACAACACACTTTCAGTCTCCTGTGTCTGGAGAGAGATGGTCACAAGTCTTAAATATGCATTCCATGATCTACACCTGAAAAATAACATTCACAAATGTGTAAAATGATTCGTGTGTAACAAATGTGAGTTCTTATCCACATCCAAATACCAAACATTGATGAAAACAAGTAACACGATTTTTACACATTTTTGAATAGACATTAATTTCACGGACAGATGTTTAACTTCACAGATCTGACGAAATTCACCTTTGAAATGCATCCTGTGAATACCTAATATCTGAAATATTTGCTCTTTTATTCAAGGATTGTTAAATGTGTATTTAGAAAAACATCTTTCCCACTTTGAAATTATACATGAATCTACCGAACATCCGGATGTCCCAGTTTTCCACCAGCACTTAAATGCAGCATGCATTTGTGGATCTCTATGGAGCTGAGACCGTAGTCTCAAAACTCCACACACTAATGTAACCTGACCCGTGCACACACATTTATCAGTCTGTAAATAGATGCAAAAGACTGTCGCAAACTTTTTTTTTTGTTTGTTTTTGGCGGGAACCTGCTCTTTGTGTCTGTGGCAACTGTCAAAGAAATACAATCAAGAAAGACACTACAGTTTAAAACACATCCCTCACACACACACATGAATCTTATTTTCATTTCGGGGATCTTATAATATATACTATTTTCTCTTTCCGTTTCTATATCCTTGAAAAATTGCTAATACTTGAGGGTTTGCTAATTAGTTGTTTGTAACTTCAAGATTTCAACAGTTCAGCTCGTGTACTTAAACCCAAGCAGGCCCGATTATTCCGCAGTATTTGGTCTATTTTTATGTGACAGCAGGATTGTGTGGGTGTTGAGAACGGCGTCACCCGTCAGATTGCTCAGTAAATGAATGACAGCACATCCCTTTTCTTGTCTGCGGGGCCTAATGGAAGGTCAAAACATCACTTTCTCACATTCTGTGCTTTTAAAGGAACGTCCACCGTAACGTCGGCACATTTCACCGCGTTGTTCAATTATATCATATTAATAGACTCTGAAATTAGTCTGATGTGATCAAAAAAAACTGCAAATATAGTTTAATTGCATTAGGCCGCACTTCACAGGCAGATGATACTGAATGGTTAATGTGTGATTATAAATAAATGTCTAATATTGGCCCTTTATATTAATTTAAGCAGTATATTAATCTCATTCTTACATCCCGGACAGAATGAAAAGTGGATGTGCTCTCTGAACTCCAGTTGACTTCTTTGTTCAACTTCAATTTATGTCTTTCTAAAGCTGGCCTCCTGCTAGCTCCCCTTACCTGAATTCTTTTTCTTTCTTTCTTTATTTCTCTCTGGCTCCCTCTCTTCCTTATTTTTCACGGTATCTCTTAATTGTCACTCTAGAGGCTGTTAAAGCCCCAAACAGGGTGGTCCAAACTAATCCAAAGTAAAATAATGAAGCTGCTCAGCTCTTGCAAAGTAAATTTACAGCTGGGAGAGCAGCTGGGACGAGACAGAAATGGGAAGGGTAAGAGAGTATGTAAACTGTGAAGACAATGTAATTAGGAGTACAGAGTCGAGTCTTAATAAGCACAGAGGGCTGCTTTATTCAACAGGAGGAAAGGAGATGCCTTTGTTCTCCGCTGTGAATGCAGATTAGAAGGAAAACACAGAGGCAGTACAAACAGTACTTCATTTTAAGGATCTAGAGTTGAGAAAATACAGGCAGACGGTCCTTCAGTATCTCTGCCAATAAGGTCTGGGTTTTAGGTAAACAGTTCAGTGAGTCATAGACATGCAGACATCTGACAGTCTTCTTTTACGGCATCTTCATGCATCATCATCATCATCATCATCATCATCATCAAAAAGTCCAAGTGTCTGTGGATGAAGTACTTTATTGTGGTTTTCTATAAAACACTTCTGCATTTTTGAGAAACAATTTCTAAACATCGGTTTGACGCACCTGGACTTTGTGATGATGAGTGCTGTTTTTTTTTTTTAAAGACCTTTTCTTCATTTATTTACAATTCAGGAGGGGGTTTGCCAACACAATCTCAGCCTTGTAAATGTTGTTTTTCTGATACTGAGTAGAAGTAGGCACCTGTTTTCTATCTGCAATTTTATCTCGTCAGAAATGATCCAACTTGCCAAAAAAAGATAACATTTCAAATGGATTCAGTTTCATTCTTTCAAAGTGAAGCTTTAACTCCTTTGAGTTTCTGCTGTTCCTGGTCCTGTGCGCCAGGGAAAAAAAAAAAAACGGCACTACCTGGACCTTTACATGCAGGTGGAAAAAACATTTGCATTTCTCTTTTATAAAAGCGGCAAAAGTTCGTGGTGTGACATTTCTGTAGCTTAGGCCTGAGCAATAAAAACAATATGTACCGGCAATAGACACCTCATCTATAGCAATATGAAAATGGCATGAAAGAATAGAAAAGCATCTAACAAATATGCAATGTTCAGTTTCATAAACAAAGCACCAGCACGCTCCTTCACTGACTCATAAAAAGATAATTACATCCCTTGATAATGATGCGTGTTACGAGTGACACGCAAACATTTAACAGGTGTGTTGTTCAGTTGCACCATCAAAACGCTGGTGAAAAGTAATATCTGGTGAAAAATGAGTGACAAAGTGTCGTATAAGTATATGTAATCTTAACTGGACAACATCACAGCAGCACTTATAGCTAAGTCCGCCAGCTGTGGTCGACTACATGACGGCAACTTGACTTACCTTTTATGCCAAAAACAAATGTCAGACCACCCTGAAGAAAGAGAGCGGCTTTCAGACTGAGCACAGCTAGAACCAAATACCTAAATGCAAACACCAACCCTGAGCATACCGTGCTGCGTTCACAGTGCTGTGTGAGGGTGGAAAATGTCAGACTGAATAAATGCGACTGTAAGTGGCACGATGACACATTCATCGATTGGTCTCTTGCTGTAAGTTGTAGAGGTTGACCAATGTTGGTATTTTTAAAGGCAGATATAATAACAATAGTTTGGAGTAGGAAAAAGCCAATAGCTGATTTATCCTCCAATATCATTCCCACTCCTCCACCAAAAATGCATTATGCACGTCTGAAATTATCTCTAACGTCAAAGTCATTAATACCTAAATAAATAAATCCAAACATCAAACTAACTGTGAAAAATCTAGGTGGGAGCAATTTGTATCTTTTGAGCTATTATTGTCCTTCAAAGGTAGCTCCAGTTTGGCCACCAGTTTTTCGGCCACTATGAGCACAGAGTTCTGCCAATGTGTGCCTCGACAGTGATTGAATTCCAAATAAAGTGCTTAAATTCAACTTCTTTTTCTCCTGGTCTTTGTTAAAAACAGGCCATCAATTCTCAGTTATTCTCAGTATCGACTGGAATGAAACATTTTGTACATTTTTCAGTTATATTGCTCGGCTCTATCGGAGGCTGGCTGTAAGAATAAATGAATACCCAACAATCCTCCACATCTTCTGGCCAGTCTTACATCTCACTCATCCGTTGTGTGTAGATGACTCTGCGTACAGTCCGCATAATACCAGAGTCACTGCGTATGTGTCTGCAGCGGGTCATTATCAGTTCAACATCAGAACTATTTCCGTGTCTCCCTTTTTCTCTTTCTCTTTCATTTCTTTCTCTCTCAGCCTCACACACACACACACAGAGAAACGAAATGCTCGAGTCCTCCTCTCTGTCTGGTCTGCACGCTTGTAATTCATAAAAGATCAGAGCTCCAGCCGAAAGCTTCTTAATGTATTTGTAATGACAATGAGACGTGCCCTTGGAGGAGTCTCTGTCTCTCTCCAGCACACACACAGATATTTGTGCAGCCCACTGGGAGTCTTTTGGAGTGTGGCTGTTTTCTGACTCTGCTGTCAGCTCTGTACGAGAGGGATATTGAGACAGGGAAATATCATTCGGACAGTCCAGATAACTAAACTCACCTCTCCGTTTCTACATCCTGACTGTTCTGTGTCCAAGTTCTGTGTCCGTCCCCCTTTCCCCCTGATTCATCAATGTCTTGTCGCGTTCCAAAAATATGCGGGCAAAAGTTCACGCCGTGTTACTGGACTCGTTGTCTTCGACATGTCCTGTGACTTGGCATAAATGACATCTCTGTTTCTTCTGTCCTCTGCCTCTCTAGAAACTGTTTGGCAGCCACGAACCTTCATCTGTTCAGCTCTGGGTCTCCTACAACCGCCAGCCGATGAAAGCGGCCCAGTTTATGACCCGCCATCCAATCACAGTGAGTCTGTTTAACATGCACTGGAGTAATGATTTAGGCATCAAGTGTTTATAGAGAGCTAATCACCAAACAAATGAAGACTCATGGCAGCCACACTTGGGCATTAAGGTTTATTTTCTACAGATGCCCACTTTCTTTAGTTTTTTATGTATATGTATATATTTTATTTATATGGGGCATGTTTTTGATGAAAGCTGATGCGACTGGATCTGTTTTTTCGGCTCAGGAAATACTTTGTTACTACCTTTTTATTTTAATGAAAAAAGTGGTTATGTTTGGAATGGTAACAGCCAAAAGACTTCCATGTATTGGCCATCTGAATTCACCACCTGCCTTCATACGGTCACTGGACTAAATTGCTTCCTTACTGCACCTGGAACTAATTTGCTATAATAGAACTGGCTCTGGGGAGCAGTTCAACAAGATCTGAAGAGCATTTAAAAGTGGTCTGGATTAAGTTATGGACCGGGAAAGTAGTTGATTTTTTTTCTTGCATGCAATAACTTTTTTCCTGTAAGTGTAAGTGATTCTCTTGACCAGAGTTTATTCTTCACAGAAGCCGAGAACGACCTTCCTTTCAATTCGTTTTTAATGCCCTTATTTCAAAATCACGGGTTAATTATTTCTTCACCTCATAACAGCAAAGCTTGTTTTTTTGTGAACGGGTTATTTTATCTCATTGTAACAGATAATCAACCCATAATCCAGAGAAAACAAAAGGTAACTTCTTCTAAATTCTAATGTTTATCAGAGATCAGAAGCACCATGCCAGCGTTTATAGATAACATCTTGACAACTGCGAACAATTAGTTTTGGCTAAAAATATCCAATCAAGGAGCATCCATTATTGATCAACGCATCAGACTGTACTTCAGTCAAGGTCTACCAGGCACAAATTGCATTGTGTCTTTCTGTTAGAGATAATATTCTCATGGTAAATGAGCCTGTTATCATGAGAAAATGAGCTTTGTTATCACAAGATTAGAGAATAATTAACTCACATTAAAAAAACAGTTGGGATTGTCGCTATTATTTATATGATAACATGAAAATCTGAATTAAGAGCAGCTGCAACTGTGATCTGAATGCAAACAGAGGTAAACCATGAATCTCCTTATTATTTTACTTTTCTGTCGCTTAAAGCTTCAGAATTAGTTTTCTTTTCCTGATTTCTTTCTACCGTAGCTTTAACATCAGCCACCAGCTGATAAACCTGGACATCTACAGTATGACCCAGGTTTTGCTGTTACGTGAATGTGCCAGTATTAATCTGTAGATAAGGACAGAAACAGTGGGCTTGGAGCTATTGTTACTTGTGTAAGCGCAGCAGCTAGAATGTTCAAACTTGCCAGGATTTTTAACGCTGGCTCCTTCTTCACATTCTATGTATTGTGTCTTCCTGTCTCTGTTTCTCCTCCTAACAGGAGTACTACATAGCGGATGCGTCTGAGGATCAGGTGTTTGTGTGCGTGAACCACCTGAACAACGTCACTCACCTGTACATCTCAGACACACAGGGCCTGTCCTTCTCTCTGTCTCTGGAAAATGTTCTGTATTACAGTCCCGAGGGCTCCGGCAGCAACACACTCATCAGGTACTGCGTGCTCACACACGTTATCTTGTGTTTGTCAGAAACCTGTTGGCCTGGTTAGAGACCAACGTTTATTTGTATTTGGGTGGAAATAATGAGACGTTTAGAAACAATTTCTGAGAAAAACAGATTTATTTATTTTTAAAATGATGATGATTATCAGCACATAAATCATTCTTAGGATTGTTAAACTCTCAAATAATGATATTTATTTAAACATTGATTAACAGGGTATGTACTGTAAAAGAGTTGGAATAAAAGGTTAATTTGTAACTGTAGTTAAAACGACATTGTTTTTTTGTTCACTTGAGTGCAGCAGATCAAGCTGCAAATGCAACACTGACATATTATTACCTCATAAATGTAATCATATTACTCCTCTAGCTGACACAGAGCAGTAATAATATTAATTTGAGGTCTCTCTGGCCAACATTCGCTCTCCTTTTAGCTCAGGTTTTGGTTTCCACCAACTTCTTAGTGAGTGGTTTTAGTGGCGAAACTCTCCACTATGTTAGCCATGTAGATGCTCACTGTGGATATCCTCTGTTTGGTTTTGGGGATGTACTGTACTGTGAGCTTACAAGACCTTTTTTCCTTGAAAACAGCTGCCTCCTGCTGCTGGGAATAGAGTTGCAGTAAATGTAGTTCAAAACACTAGTTTGCTGCTCATTTGTAACTTCAAGCTGAAAGATGTTAAAACTCTCCACAGAGGAGATCTGTACAGTCAGGTGATCATTCTCTAACAGTGACACTTTTTACAGATGTAGCATTTGAACCATTGATTAGTGCAGTTTATACATTGCATTTGAGTTGTTTGTTTGCATATTTTCTTGTACTAAACATTCATTGGTTTCCTCATCCAATTTTGTCATTACATCTGTAGCTAACATCTTTTTTGTTGTGTCATGATTTGCACATAGTATTGTTGCCTTTGGTGTTACCTTCAAGCACTTGACGTAGGCAGATTGTTTTTGCTTCTAAGGTGAAGTTGTGCATTAAATACACCATTAAAGCTTCAGTAGGCAGTAATCTGTCTGCCAAGTCTTTACACTGTGGCGTTTCTACCAGATTTTTACCTACTGTAGCTTTAAGAGAAACTGTCTTACTTTAGTGTTTTAAGCTACTCACTGAGGCTTTATCGCTTAGTTAAATTATATAGTATAATTATAGGTAAATTATTTCTGCTTAATGATTTTGATTATATTTCCAAAATAAGCGAATTTCCCTACATGTCACCACTTGTCTTCATATATGGTAATCAATCATGTGATCCCGCTAATTAAACGTCCGTGTAACCCTGTGTGTACCTTCAGTGTACATTAAATGCAACCTGCGGGCTGACAGATAATGAAAAGACTGACAGGAAAGCCTTTGCTTCTTGTTACAAATAATACCAAGTCTTTGCAGACACTGATGAGTAATACTTCCTTATCTAATAAAAGAATATTTATTGATCTGACGCCGCTGTGTTGTCTGACCCCTGAGGTCAGTATTCATTGTTTTTCTGCTCAGTCTTCTGTATAATCACATCAGGAACATCCTGTGTTTGGTAAAATCATTCGCAGTGTTGGCTCAGGTGCTTGGCTGCCAGTGAAGATTCTCTTAGTTTACATGGCTGTGCCTTCTCTTTATAAAATAATAAAATCTGTGACCCTTCTGTTCCTTATGCAGTTTCAGTAAACATATGCAGTACACGCGTGCAGTTTACATCATTACTGGATAGTCATGTTTAAGTTTCGTGTTTCCTTTTACCTCTCTGCTGTGTTGCCTCTTACGGCTGTAAATTTCAAAAAAGGCTGATGCATTTAATTTAGCTGTGTTTGTTCTCCTGCATTCTTTAGGCAATAAACACATACAGAGAAGGCAACTTTTAAAAAAAATAATCTATGCAAGGAATGACTTAGCAAAATATTTTTTCACCTGCAGTGAGGCTGAAATTCTCAAACATTAGAGCTCTCTTCAAAAAAGTTTTAAGCTTAAAGTGTCCCTTTGGGTCTTTGACACGCAGGTACTTTGCCAACGAGCCTTTTGCAGACCTGCACCGAGTGGAGGGGCTGCGGGGCGTCTTCATCGCCACGCTCATCAACGGCTCGGTCAGCGAGGACAACATGCGGTCCGTCATCACTTTTGACAAGGGAGGAACATGGGAGCTGCTTCAGCCGCCTGCTGCCGACAGCCTGGGAGGAACGCTGGAGTGCCAGGTAGAAAAACCACATGGAACATTTTCGTTTGGCTGAACATTTGTTGCTAAAGTGAAGTGTAAGAAAGATGAATGCTGTCACCTCCTTTTTTTATTACTATTTATGGCAAATGTGAGATGAGTTTATCCGATCAGCTTGGGAGGTCTTGTGCACTTTCACTCACTTCTGCCGCATCAGGGAGCAACAGTGTAGAGCTGCTGTAGAGAAGGATGTGGTTTATGTCTGACCTTGTCAACGCGAGAAGCAGAAACTGTCGTTTCAATGATACATCTGCACTGGTTCGAAAGTTATCAGTTGACTAATCAAAAATGATCAAAATACAGTGGAAATCGCTTATGGTGATCACGTCTGTCCGGGACAAATTGATCACTATAAGTGGATGATCATTATAACCGGACCTTTAATTTGTCACACTCAGTTTTATAGTGATAATGGGGTTTATACACCTTAAGCTGTTGGTAGTGGTATGTTCAGACAGATGTAGAGATATATATAGATGTAGTAAATTCCTAGTTAAATCATATTTAATACTCAAGAGTTCTGGTTGCAATGGACTTAATTTAAGCTCGACAGAGTACAGAGCACGTTCTTACACGAGATGCAGGTAAATCCAGCTGTTAGATGCGTAGGTCATGCCCACACCCACTTCTGAAAGCCAAGACCTGTAAAAGTATACTTTACTTAACCACCTGAACCTAACCTGCAGACAACCAACTTTAGCCATATTTACACACGTATTGAAGGTGTCTGTCCACATAATGGTTGGGATAAAAATTCCACGTCCCAGTCCTTTGTTTATGGGAGACAAGCTTTTCAGATGCGTCCTCCTGTCCCTTTAAGAAGGTTTGTCCGTCAGTCGGTCGGTCCCTGTTATGTTTAAAAAGTGATAGCTCAAGAACAGCCTTACACAATGTCTTCAAATTTGGCACAAATGTTGACTTGGACTCAAAGATGAAGTGATTAGATGTCGGTCGTCAAAGGTCAAAGGTCAACGTCGCTGTGACCTGGCAAACACAAGAGAATGATGAAAGGATAGTGGACGCGTCTGATTGACCTTACAGTTCTTCTCTTCCTGATCTCATGACCCATAATCCATCAGATGAAGATGTCACCTAAGATAGTAGCCTCTTGGAAATTGTGATTGGCTTCTTGCATCGATTTCTGACTATGTCTATCAAACATTTCAGTGATGTTATCAGTTTAGGCACATATTCAGTATATCTGTATATTTATGTTTTTTCTGGCATCACAGTTCAGTTAAATGTCCCACTGAAAGATGTAAACATAAGCACTGACATTAAATAAAAATATATTTTTATTGGCAGCCCTGGAGTTCAGCTTATTTTGTTTTTTTTTTCCTCTCTCTTCTTCAGCTCAGTAAAGGTTGCTCTCTGCACTTGGCCCAGCGCTGGAGTCAGCTATTTAACATCCAGCTGAGGAGGATGCCCATTTTATCCAAGGACTCTGCACCAGGTCTCATCATGGCCACAGGTGGGACAACCAGCAGCAGCAGCAACAACAACATGACTCAAAACAGTATTTCAACAAAATCAATACACTGATGTGATGCAGCCAAGGTCAACCAACAGCTGCACATAAGCACAGACTTTTTAACTCATTTAAACTTTCCACCTGGAGACCAAGTTTAGTTTTAGAATTTTAGAGGTGGAGCAACATTCTGTTTTAACTTCATATATTTTGGTTTGTCCCTTTTTAACCTGTTTAAAGTATTTTTATTTGAATTCAGTCCTTTAATCTCATCCTTACACTACCTGAGTAGGGCATGAAAACAGTCTTAAAGCACAGTCTCCCTGTCGCAGCTGGCATTATTTTTCAGTTAACTTATCATCTTCCTCTGACACACAGGAAACTAGCATTACAAGCCCAAGTGTCTTTCTCTTTGGTGAGGTTGTTAGGAAATGGCCACATCCTGTATTTTCTAAAACACAGTAAAGGTAGTTGCACTGTGCAAAGAATCTGCTAGAAGCTTCTAGTTAAGTGCATTGCTCTTTTGTAGTGTTTTTTTACTTTCTCAAAACAAAAAATGTACCGGTACAACTGTTTCAACACGCTGCAAAAACACAAGTAATCAAATGAAGCGAGTGTGTTTCTGTGCTGTGAGTTCCTGTCTGCAGTCAGAAGCTGTTTGGCTCTTCACCACTGGCAGAAAGCATTGATTTGCTGATGCTCTTCAGTGTCGAGGAGACTGCTTCCCCTGCACCCAGCCAGTCCTTATAATTAAATTCTTATTAGATAATGGGCACGAAGAGAGAGAGAGTGAGAGAGTGCAAGAGGGGAGGAGGGCCTGGCAATCGGCGGCGTCACGCTCTTCGTTATCGCTCTCAAACAGATGGGCTAATTACTGCTGCAGCGCCCAGCGGGCCCTCCGCGGGTCGAACGCGCTCACGAATACAGGCGGGCGCGTACGTTCACACACTGCACAGACATGTTTACATTTACAACAACCTCAATCAACTGCTCATATATTCGTTTGGACCAGTATATCAGCGTGAAGATATAATGAAAATGTACTTACCAACGCTATGCGGTGTGTCATTCATTTCTGTTTGGATGTTTTTGTCAACCCAAATATATACAGTAGCAGTTTCCAGCACGCTGTGATTCTCCTCTCTTTGCCCTTGTTTGCTGTCTCCTCTCTATAATCTGCTTACAAACAAAGGCTCAAAAATATCCCAAAACATATAAAACCCCAAACGCTGGTCTCTCAGAACCAGGGTCCTTAATATATCAAGTCAAAATGTATGAAAAAGCAGATAAAACAAAGAAACATGCGACTATATGGGACAAAATAATATTAATACTCACAGCCGCCGGTGGAATGGGAGTATTTTTAGTCAAGTACTGTACTTAAGTTTTCTGGTAATTGTACTTTACTTAAGCATTTACATTTTATGCTACTCTATACTGCTACTCCACTACATCTCAGAGGCAAATATTATGCTTTTTACTCCACTACATTTGTCTGACAGCTTTAGTTACTTTCAGATTAGAGTTTTTCATCCCCTTCCTGTCCAGTGAAAACCTTGTACCTCCAAATGTGTCGATTTGATCCTCCTTCTCAGGCTAAAAATACCCCTTTAAAAACCCTCTTGGGTTTTTCTGAGCTCATACGTGGTTCTCACAGGACAACGACGCTACAGTATATGATGATCTTATAGAATATGATGCATTGCTGTAGATTAAACTACCAACAGTTTATAAAATTGTTCAAATGAGCTCAACCTTGAACATGTCCAGCAGTGAAATGAATCCAAAAACATCATGTATAATAGTAAAACACTGACAGGGACCATTTCACTGCACAGTCAATACTTTTACTTTTCATACTTTAAGTCCATTTTGCTGGTAATACTTAGATACTTTGACTTAAATAAGGCTTTAAATGCAGAACTTTTACTTGTAGTGGAGTTAGTACTTTTACTGAGTAAAGGTTCTGAATACTTCTTCCAGCAATATTAAAATTAAAACAACTAAGTATGTAATTAATAGATTACATTTTTGAAAAGTGAGTACGTAACAATTTGAGGGAAGTGCCCCGTCATTTATCCTAGTAGTCAGCACCAAGGATCAGGAAAATGTGATGGGTTTGGCGTCATGACTTTACATAACTTCACTTTAAGTCATGACAAAAACACAATTAATCAAAATTCAATGTCACTGACTTCGTGCTGTTATTATGACTCTGGTCCTTTCATTGTTTATTAATCTG
>JAPQRN010000006.1:157659-169885 GCA_037367275.1 Coranthus polyacanthus | reverse complement strand
GTTTTCTTGGTTTTCTTATGTGCAAATGTGAGGCAAAAAATCTGGCAAAAGACACTTGAAGTGTTTGTTTTACAAAGTTAATAAAGAAATAATCGTTATTTCAATGAATAACAACAAAAACCCAATTTTCCAAGTAACATATAAATTCATGTCTGTGTGATCTAGAAACAATTAATATTCCAAAAACAGGATTTAAAAAGACAATTTGAAGGACTATTATATTGAATTATATTGAAAATCAGAAGTGGTCTAATAGTTGTTTCCAAAGCTGTGTTTTGACTCTGCAGCTGACTCAGAGTGAGTAATACATGAATGGCTGTACAACCACAAACACATGCCTTAGATCAAACATTCTCACTGAAGCAGTGAACTGCTAAAGCAGTCGGGTTTAACTTTAGACTTTTTTGATGATAGTGATTCACTTAGGAGCTGTTGCATACTTGCATGCTGGGTAGAAGCAAACTGAAAATGAGTTTTATATGTTTTATCAAATGATCTTACCGCTGGAAATTCTTGTGTTATGCCTCTATGCCTGCAACAGCCATGGCTGAGTTTTGAAGAAAACACATTTTTGTCTATAACTCACAATGGCTCAAAATACTAATTGTGACAAAATTTCACACAGATGTGTAATAAGGTAACATGATGAAGTGATGAAATTATATATCCCAAAAGGTCAAAAGTCAACTTTGACATCATAATGTTCTGCAAAAACACTTTACTGTCGTTATTCAGTCTCCAAGCCAAGACAGCATGTTTCTCACTGGAAATTGTTTCCATGTCACCTAGTTCCTAGTATTTCATTCCTAATGTATATATCATGAACATGACTGTAACAGTGTTTTTTTTCTTTTGTAAGAATTAACAGTGGAGCAGATGTAGCATCCATCTTAGTCATCCTCTCTGAGCATACGTTACTTTAATCATGTGATCACTTCAGAGCTGCTGACCTCATGTCACCATAAGTCACTTAATAAATGTGACTTATATACTGAAGAACTTTCTGCCTCCACGTTGGCTATATAGAGCATTCCTTAGTGTAATTCTGTTAATTAGAACCACTGTATATCTTGTACAGTCGATGTCTGCTAGTGACATGTTTTGGAAGATGAAGATTTGATAGCTGTCCTGATGAAAGTCTGAAAATAAGATCTGAAAGGAAGATTTCCAACTGTACTCAAATAAATTAAAAGCAGTCTGAAACGAGACGGGATCAAGTTCTGAACAAAGTTTTTTTTATTTTTATTTTAAATCCATTACAGTTATTATATGTAAATGTATCTGGAAAACGTTCTGAAATGTCGCTTTTCATTATAAATTATAGTATGTATTTGTAGTAATTATATCAGCACATTCCCACAAACATTATCCTATGACTAGGCCAAACATATGTCAAGTCATTGCTCCTGTGTTCTTCCAGAGAGTAATGAGTTCATCCTGTACGCGGTGAGGAACTCCATCCATCGCTACGACCTGGCTACGGGCAACGACCAGGCGCTGCCTCTGGCCGGCCTCAGAGAGGCGGTGGCTCTGGACTTCGACTATGACAGGAACTGCCTGTACTGGGCGGACATCTCGCTGGACACCATACAGGTTAGTGAGTAACTTGTCTGGCACACAGCTATTCCTACAGTTAATTTTCTTTGGCTCAGACCAGACGAAGAGTTTGTTACAGTGTCCAATCACAAGTGAAGCAGAGCTCATTCATATTGCTTTAGGGACTCAAAGGGAGCTTGTTTATTAAACTGGGTGGTGTTAACATGCACTGCCAAATGTAACTTTTACCTGATTTGATAAACTGTAAGAATTGAATCCACTGTCCTCTCTCTACATCCTGCAGCGTCTGTGTCTGAACGGCAGCACAGGCCAGGAGGTCGTAGTGAGGAAAGACCTGCAGAATGTGGAGGCCTTGACCTTTGACCCCATCAGTCGACTGCTGTACTGGGTTGATGCAGGAGCTCAGAAGATTGAGGTATAAAGACAACTCTGTATGTGCATGCGTGTGATTATGCTTGTATGTTTGCCATTATTACTGATCCGTGTTGGATTCAGGATACTAAAAGATCCACACGTGTTTCTCACTGTAGAATCACCGACTGCTAAATCAAAGAACAACTCTGTCATTATATGAAAGACAGCGGGGGAGTAGGACATGGTGAGGGATGCGCCAATCTCATAGTTAGTATTGGTATTAGTTCAGTATTGACCAAAAACACGGGATCAGGCATTGGAAAAACATAATGATCTGAAATGATGTCTAGCCTGAAGTCGTTGTAGACACACTTGGAACAAACATACTGTAAAATGGAGCGGATGCAGCCACGTCATAACAAACAACCAAAACAAAACAAAACTACAAACCTCATGAAACATGTGTTCAAGTATCACATAGAGATATGCAGTATGATGAATTTAAGCAGACAGCAGGAGCTAAGAGGTAGGGTGGGGTATTTTGAGGGTATATTCAGGTTATCTTTCATTTATTTTTGTACGTGTTTTACTCAGGTTTAAAAACAAAGTGTCTTTTTGTTATTCTTACGTATTCTGTGTTTATATTTGATGCAGCTGGCTATTGCAGCTAAAAGTTATTTTTCCTTAAGTTTTTTGCCTTCCTTGTGCATGTATCTGGGTCCATTTTTGTGTCACCAACACCAGGCATTTTATCTTGTGTAATGGATCAGTAAATATTGGTATTGGTATCAACATTAATTCATGTCTTCATGTTGAATTCTAACCGTGTTGAATGTCTTTCTCATCAAACACATGTAAACATTGTCAGGCTTTACTTAATGAACCGTGCAGACGTCTTATGAAAGGTTTTAATTGTTGTCTGAAGGTTTCTAACCCTGATGGGGACCTCCGTCACACTCTACTCAACTCCTCCATCCTGGAACATCCCCGTGCTCTGGTTCTGCTTCCTGGGGAGAGGTAATCCATATATACCTCTTTTTACCTTAAAATGACTCACATTGGATTGAGATTTAAACCTTCAAATGTACTTGCTTTACCCCAGCCTTTAACCGTGACCTTACAGTAATTCTAACCTTGACTGGAAGGGGAAGTTATGACCAGACACATCTTTCCTCCATTTCCAGAAATGTACATAATATCAGTGTCTGATACTTGCATGCACCAAAACATAGAGTTGGTTTCACTTCTGCACAACCTCTTCTCCTTTTACTTTAAATGAGCTCAGCTTATTAACAAACTTACCAAGCTGTGATATTCATTTATTCCCAGGCTGACATTGTTTTCCCCTATTCCCTTTTTGTTTGGGTCAGAAAATGAATTCTTGTCTGCTTCATTGCACTTGCATCCTCTTTCTCTCCTGTGTCTTATTATAAGGCCAACAAGGACTTTTCCATCAGGCAGTTTCAGTTTCAAGATGTTTTTATCTTTAAAAAAGATTCTTCTTTGTTTCTGGGCAAAAAAAGAGGGTGTCTCACCATTTCCCCGACCAACAGTTAAACAGTGCAGTAGTTTAACTTTAATTCTAGTTGAATTGATCCTTCTTCCTTCTATAAATGTCCTGCAGTCTGATGTTCTGGACTGATTGGGGGGACAGAGCAGCCGGTGTTTACCGCAGCTACATGGACGGAACCAACGTGTCCTGCATCGTGTCAGAGGGCGTCCGCTGGCCCAATGGGATCACAGTTGACGACAACTGGCTTTACTGGACCGAAGCCTACAGTAACCGCATCGAGAGGGCCGACTTCTCCGGGGGCCAGCGTAGCGTTCTCATGGAAGGGCTGCCACATCCATACGCCATAGCAGTCTTCAAAGTGAGGCCAGATACCTATATAGTTTTTTGTTTTTTTTCATTCATATTTAAATTACAGGGGAAATAATTGGAATAAAAACTTCTTCGTCTGTAATCCTCAATAAAATGAATCCTCACAAGCTTTTATTGTAACTTGTTCCCAGAATGATCTGTACTGGGATGACTGGTCCAGAATGGGGATCTTCAAAGCTCCTAAAGCTGGTTCCCAGAGTAACGAGCTGATTGTCGGCAGGCTGACCGGAGTCATGGACCTCAAGATCTTTTATAAGGGGAAGAACAGAGGTGAGATGCACAGAGGGCTGTGAGCCCAAATCCACAACAGCCTTCTAACATTTAATGTTTTATGTACAGAATATTAAGCATCTGAAAAGTATTCGAAATTAGTTTCAATCCAAATTCAGAGTGTTGTCATTTAAGTTTTTGTTTGCAATGAATTCCACAAGACAATCATCAAATAAATCCATGTCAGTTGTTCCATCCAAACAGGTGCTACAAAATCTCTCACAATCCCTCTCAATCTGCCTCTATGGACCTGGGCAAACTTATCTCCATGTAGCCTTTTGCAACTAGCACAACTATCCAGCTATCTGTTTATTGCCTATATTTGCCCTATATCTCTAGTTATCTTGCAGTCTATATATGTAAATTGCTGATTACAAATAAAGGTAAGTTGCATGCTGTATGTGACCGACATATTACCATATTATTAGACTGCATTTAAGGATGTTGGATGTTGTTACTTTTAGCCTGGGTGATTTCTTTTTTTTGCTAACATTAGTATAATGAGAGATGAGAGAGATGTCAGTCAAAACGTGATCTACAGTCTTGAAATGGTCTAAACAGCAAAATGAGCTGATTTTGAACTACATTAGTTATGAACCTTTACTTTCATTCATATTTTCTGGATGCTTAATGAGACATTCAACTTCAGTGTCATATATCCATTTTTTTTTTCTATTTCAAGCCAATTTCCATAGGCTTTAATGAAACCTTTAGGAGGCAATAACAGCTTAGCAGTAATATTATATGTTCTCAGCTTGTGTCTGCTGCACCCAACACTTTCTGAAGTGTTGACAGTTCATGTCGGGCTCACTTCTTTCAGGCCGTAACGCCTGTGTGGACCAGCCCTGCAGCCTGCTCTGTCTGCCTCAGCCCGGACACCGGCACACATGTGTTTGTCCAGACGGCACCCCAACTGTAACCATGCCCAACGGAGAGCTGCAGTGCCAGTGTCCCACCGGTTACCAGCTCCAAAACAATACTTGTGTCAAGACTGGTAAGATGAAGCACAAACCACATTGTGGACATTCTATATGGTGGGATAGGTTGGAGAAAAATCATGCAAATGGTGATGCAAGCACTAAATTTGGAACAGTGATTTTCCTGCTGAAAACATAGTGGCCACCAAATATGTCTGCTGAAAATAATTTGTCTTATAGAAATGCATGTACTGGGTTAATTTGGTTGATCTTGGTATAAAAATGTAAGTTTTCTAGTATGTTGGTTGCTAGTATGTTCTAGTATGTATATACAGCTGTCAATCACGTATTTAACCCTCCTAGATTTTCTGCAGCCCAAAAACAGCCCACAGAAGGGTAGAATTCTTATTTCCTGTCAGACCACTTGAATTACAATATGCTGAAAGGTAGTCACTGAATTTTTGCCCAGTGACGCAATCAAGCACTGCAGCTTTAATAAGATGGCACATCAAATATGCAGGTCTTAGAAACCGATGCAAATTAAACATAATTAGATGATCCACCAGATTAACCCAGTACATGCTTTCCTTTAAGAAAAATTATTTTCAGCAGACATATTTGGCAGCCGTTTTGAAAAATAGCCGTCATCTTTGATTTTAAAGTAGCCAATCAGGTTTATTAGGCATATCCTGGGGAATTTACCGCTTGTATCGCCATGTTCAGAATTTTACGTTAATTGATGCTACACTAATATTCCTACTGAGATTAAAATATCCAATGTTGTTATGTATTTTCTGTTTTTACGTGAGTAATTATTTGTCGTCTTGTTTTCCATTTTTCTTGGGAACACTATCTGATGAATTTATGGTGTCATGTCTCTCTCATGTCTCCACCAATCAGAGCACAGCTGTTTGCCCAACCAGTACCGCTGCTCCAACGGCCGCTGCATCAGCAGCATCTGGAAGTGTGACAGTGACAACGACTGCGGAGACATGAGCGACGAACAAGAGTGTCGTAAGTACTCAGTCTTTGTGTATAAATATTCTGTTTGTATTGAGACACATTTGGCACACTCACTATGATTTCTGTGTCCCGTTCGCTCTCAGCCACTACGACATGCGACCCATCCAACCAGTTCCGCTGCGTGGCCTCAGGTTCCTGCATCCCACTGGCCTTTAAATGTGACCACGAAGACGACTGTGGAGACAACAGTGATGAAGAGCACTGTGGTGAGATGTGCTGCTGGTTGTTGTTTACTCTCTGTATGTCTCTGTGTATCGTAAACTTATAAACATGTTGTCGTTGACGTAGAGTAGCAGCAAGTGAATGTACTGATTTATTGCTATACCTATTTGGACCGAAAATAAGATCTTTTACAGATACGTTTGTGGGAGTTAGTGTATGTGGCTCTGAATGACCTTCAATAGAACACAATGTAATGTTGTTCTAATGTAGCATTAGATGATCAACTCCAGCCAGATACTGTGATGCTGCAGAGACCGTATCATTTCAGCCACGAGATGTGTCATCAAAACGTTGTGGGTGTTTGTATAATTTAAAGGATACATAGCTGGGTGTTAAGATTTTTTTGTAACACTATATAAGTTAATAATGGGGAAAAAAAGGTTTTCCATTTTATCTTAGTTTTTGTGTCCTTGTGATTGTGTTGCAATTTAAAATATAACATACACAGCTCTGTATGTAATTAGTAAACCACCAGTTTTACTATTAAGAGGTATGTTTTTGAGTATAATGTCTATTCTAGTAAAATTTCCCCCACATAAATAAATAACATATCGTCATTTAGAGCATTAGTTTGCAGAAAATTACAAAACAATGGAAAGAAAACAAGTTGATATTCATTTTTAACACAATGCTAATAGTTTTACTTCAGTTCAGAAAATCAATATTTGGTGGAATAACCCTGATTTACAGTCACAGAATTTGTGTATCTTTGCATTTGCTCCAACAGTTTTCACGTTCCTGTTGGCTGTTTTATGTTGCTCGGATGCTAAAATTCAGCTGCTCAGCTTTGTTTAACAGCTTGTGACCATCCATCCTGGGCAATGTGACTGCTTCTTTGCACTGGAATATATATTTGTGTTTTGTGACACTGTGACACATATATGCAGGTCAGATGAGGAATGCTGCATCACAGAACACTCAGCTGTCAGGACTGATCAGAAAGTCACCAGTCATTTTGTTAAACATGTGCAAAATGTGCAGATTTACCCATTGGAAATTTCTAGTAAAATTAACTAATGTTACATTGTTACAACAATTAAGATAAAACAAACTCTTTCATACATTACAAATGAATGAATAAAATATCAAGTTATACAGAATAAAACAAGATCAAGTTTATTAAAGGACAAGTTCAAAAACAATCCCACTGCAAATTAGAAGCAATCACATTGACCAAGACTGGTGCTATTTTCTCGACCCTTTAAAACAGACTTAAATTCCACAAAATGACAGGTTTTGACAGTTTCAGTTCCTTCTGTAAATGATTCTATGAAGAAGTAGTTGAATAGTTTGTAACACAGTTACAGTCTTGCAGAGACTTAGATGAGAGTATCCATGACTTTCATATTTGTGCAGTCGACATGAAGCTACTGGCAGCAGCTGCCACAAAACTAGAAATGGGAATACAGCACCTCTAAAGCTCACTAATTAACATGTACAGCACCAACCTGGAAATAAAGTTTGGGCAGAATTGAAAAGGCACGGAAAACTAGAAAGCCGCAAATACCTCCAGACTCCTTGAATCTTTTAATTAGATTCTGCACCATAGAGTATGAAATATCCAAAGCCCTCCCTATCTTCTTTGGAGAAACATTGTTATTGACCCATCTTTGCTAGACTAGACCTTTCCTGGGTGCTGATTTTGTACCAAATCATGATTATAATCACTTGCTGACATCAGTTTTTTTTAAATTGCATTATTATTCAACATTTTTACCTCATTACTAGTCCTAAATTGTTTTGGAAGAGTCAGTGATAAACAGTTTCGCATTGTTTTTGCATACATTAAGTGTGTTGTTGATGCGTTTTGCAGAGGCTCACCAGTGCGGCCCCGGGGAGTTCACATGCGCGAGAGGTGTTTGTATCCGTGAGGCCTGGCGCTGCGATGGAGATAATGACTGCAGAGACTGGTCTGACGAGGCCAACTGCACAGGTGGCGAGCACGTTTCTCACCACACCATGCCATGTTATAAATATTTACTCACTGAAATGGAAATCGCTGTCACATAGCTAAAGATTTACATTTCCTATAGTCCCCTTTGCAGCCTGTTCAACCTTTTAATCGGTCTGTGTATGTGTGTGTTCCCAGTGGGCCACCATACATGTGAAGCCAGTAGTTTCCAGTGTCACACTGGTCACTGTATCCCGCAGCGTTGGAAGTGTGACGGTGATGATGACTGTCAAGACGGCTCAGATGAAGACCCTCAGCACTGTGGTAGGCTGACTGTTTATTTCAGTTCATGGTGTCATGTAAGGGAAAACTAAGCAGCCTTTCCCATATAATTCTATGACTTAGGTGCGGTACCTAAGCTGAAGACTGCTTTCCCAGAAGAGACTGTGCTTTTTTCTAAAAATACGTTGTCTGTTGTTCGTGAAATTGGAATTGTGACTTGTCTTCATCTACGAGCAGATTCATTTTGTGTTTCTTTGACCTATTTCCTAAAGATTGTAATAATTTAGGTCCAAAATTATTTAAAAAATACATAGATTTTAGTCAGATAACAACAACCAAAAAAAAAAAGGCATTACAGCACGTAAGCTCTGTGCAACTCTGGAATGTGCTAGTGCTCGTGATAGTGCTGAATTATCTTGTTTACAATCTTCTTATCAGATATGAGGGCAGTTGTGTTAAAGCTTCTCTTGGTCTTGTATTATACGTGTGGATATGGTGGCGTGAACGGTGTTGACAAGCATAGCATGTGAATATGAAGGATGAATGCCAGACTGATAAAACCCAGCATGCATTTAATTCAACTCTTTGATAAATAAGTGTCTTCTTTTTTCTGCATAAGGTTGTATTTGGTAGCTAATAGATGACCTTAAACATTGGTAGTACCTGTATGTTTGCAAAAATGAATACAATTTGGAATTGTGATATTATTAAATACCTGCAGAAGAAAAGCTGAATTCCCAAGATTCATGCTATTCACGCTGTGGTTTCCACATTAGGGCACAATGCTTCTGCTTTAAAAGCACTTGGCTGGAAAGAAATATCAAAATGATGAGGAGGTCATATCTGTCGTTGAGGAATACTTTATCCTTCAAGATGTCTATTGAGACACTTACAGCACTGTTAGAAGTGGAATATGTTGAAAAATAACTCACACATGTTCTTATACCACAGTCAGCATCAGTGGACTTTCAGCCTCAACATGTATTTTTTCTACGCAACACAGGAACATAGATCATTTAATATTATCTTGGTCTAAATAATAGTGTATTTTACACTACAGTAAGTCCAGTAGTTATAACATTTGTTAACATTAGTCCAGTGGTTGAACTTGAACACAGTATGACAAGCACAGGTGTGATTAATGATGGAAATTAATGAAGGCTGAAGTCCAGTTATCGTCTGGATTCGGATTTCTTGTGTGCAAACGAGTTGTCACATTATCATATTATATAATACTCCCAAGACAAATATAATTTCCTCTCGCTTGCGTCTTTGATTAAATACTGTTCTCACACTTGTATTTCTGTCGTGCCGTGTGCTTCCAGAGGGAACTCGGTGTAAAGGCTTCCTCTGCTCCAATGACACCTGCCTGCCCACCACGGCCCACTGTAATGGTATCCAAGAGTGTCCAGACGGCGCTGATGAGCACAACTGTGGTGAGTGATGTCGGCTGAGTCGTAAATATGCAGTTGGGTAATGAAGATGGTGATGACCGAACAAATGAAGTTAACATTTTGTGTTGCTCCTGTCACCCACAGATCCCCTGTGCACCCGCTACATGGAGTTTGTATGCAAGAACAGAGCCCAGTGTCTGTTTCAGTCTTTGGTTTGTGATGGAGTCAAACACTGTGAAGACGGATCCGATGAGGACGCCGAGTACGCTAGATGTGGTGAGCAGCACTCATATGTCTGTACTATATTACTCTATAGTATTGTGGAGAAGCTTTATGTCAGAGTGCATTCACATATTTTATTTTAACCTCTGGTGCTTTTAACACTTTGTGAACTTTAGAAAACAAAACATGTATTTCTAAAAGCACATCTGGACACAAGTGCAGCAGGATTTGTAATTTCTGTCAGGCTTCCTACGCCTCCTGAAAAAAAGCTGACCGATGTTAAAGTGGTCAAATGTTTGGCTTAGTTGTTATAGTTGATGTGTTTGCTAGATTCTTTTATGTTTAAGTTTGTGATTCAACTCACAATAATGGAGTAATGGACAATAATGGACGACTATTACACGAAATATTACAATACTAATATAGGGGCTAAATTATAATGTGATAAACTGATGAGCATCAGTGGCAGTTAATAATCATAGCAACTCTAACTGTAAATCGTATATTTACAGTATTTTTTTAGTTTGAGTTTATTTAGTAATGATAATGGTTTTATTTACGTAGCACTTACCAAGAATAGAGCACAAAGGGCTTTTCCAAAAGAAGTCGAAAAGTCGAAGTCCAAAATAAATACAATGGCAGAATAATATGGAAAAATAAAAATAGAATTGCACATTTCAATTAGTCATAAAACCTATGCACGTAAGAGGTAATTTCATAGATAACTAGGAACATATTAGTGTATGCAATCCCTGTCTGTCATACCAGCTGGATCATGACTAAAAATGTCCTGGAAAATGATCTCTAGAAAAGAGTGGGAAGCCTGTCCATCCACAGAGAGGTGGAGGGGTTTGATAGTACGAACCTCAAAGCCTGAAAGTCGAAGTATCATTTCGACCGATGGCCAGGATTTCATCAGTTTCAATCATTGCCCCTCCAGACACTGTAGACCTTTTTATCGGTCTGCATTTGCACACCCGCATCTTAAAAGTGTCTCAGTAAATCATTCCCGTCTGTCAGCAGAGAGTGTTGACTCTGTTTCCACAGCAACAATCAGTAACTGCAGCACTGTTTGTGTGTCCTTTGTTTTCTTTGGCTTTTACAGGGAGGTGATGAGTAACTCTCACTCTGTCTGGTCGTGTTTCTCCCTCAATCCATGTGTTCATCTGCTAATCCTAATTAATTTTTAATTTGAACCATTAGCTATTCCTTTCCTTTGTTTTGTCAGCCACGCCGTCTGAGTTCAGCAAAGTGTGTGATGACTACACCTTCCAGTGTGCCAACGGGGTTTGTGTGAGCCTCGAGTGGAAGTGTGATGGCATGGACGACTGTGGGGATTACTCTGACGAAGCCAACTGCGGTGAGGAGGAGGAATAAATGCGTGTTTTATTCAGCACACCGATGCTTACTGTTAAACCCTGTGGCATGTTTACATACAGTATACATACAGTATTGCTCTCATATGTTGTGTTCTCCTGCTGCTGGTTCTGACGCGTGCTGTATCTGATGATACCTCGTTGTCTGTGCTGCAGCTGCTCCCACGGAGGTTCCAGGCTGTTCCAGGTATTTCCAGTACGAGTGTAAAAACGGCCGCTGTATTCCCACATGGTGGAAGTGTGACAGAGAGAATGACTGTGGGGACTGGTCTGATGAGGCCCAGTGTACAGGTAAACACACTGCGGTTGTTAAAAGTTAAAGGACTCCTAAGCATGTGTTGCCTCGTGAATTTGATGCATCTGCTAAAACAAACCTTTTTTTGAATCGTCTCATTTGAAGGGGGTGTCACTCCTCACACTGTGGCCCCTGGGCCCTCGACCTGTGCCCCCAACCGCTTTCACTGTGGCTCTGGAGCTTGTATCATCAACACCTGGGTGTGTGACGGCTACGCTGACTGTCCTGATGGCAGCGATGAGCTTGGATGTCCAACAGGTACGGCCATTTTTCTTGGTTACGTTGCAGATGAGGCCTTTACCTCAATATATTCCGAGGATACAAAATACTTCTGTCCTGTCTCAATCCCAGAAGGACTCCTGTCCCATCTCATTCCCTGATTTTCATCCCACGGGAATCCCACAGGAATCCTGTGACCCATGTTGGATTTCAAATGAGTAGCAGAGGAGATAAAATGTTCCCTGGTAGCATATAGACCGTACATTCAATGCCATGTAGGCTTACCCTTTTTAAACAATGGTACCTGTTACAGATGTTTTGT
>JAPQRN010000006.1:144135-157559 GCA_037367275.1 Coranthus polyacanthus | reverse complement strand
GTAGCATATAGACCGTACATTCAATGCCATGTAGGCTTACCCTTTTTAAACAATGGTACCTGTTACAGATGTTTTGTAGTTTACATTTTTGTGGCTAATGTTGAGGTTTTGCTCAGTTGTTACTGTGTATTAAATAGTCAAACTGATGTGAGGTCGTTATCATTCTCTCATTACCCTAGGTGTACATTATATTTGTAACATAGTTAAGAAAAAAATCATCGGGAATGCTGTTACTTTCTTTATAGAGAACGGTGAAAAGAGCAAAAACAACAAACATAAAAAAATCCAAATAACAATCTCCACACTAACATTCTATACTTCTCTAGCAGTTAATACGACAATGGCCCCAGCACCCACCCTGGCCCCTCCTCCCCCTCCCTCTCCTGGCCGTTGCAGTCGGGGCCAGTTCCTTTGTCGCCGACCCCCACACTGCATCCCCGACTGGCAGCGCTGCGACGGCCAGTTCAACTGCCAGGACGGCTCTGATGAAGCCCACTGCCGTGAGTTTCTGCACACTGTACACCTCTCACGTTATGAAAAGAAATCACAGGTTATATTGTTAGGCTATCTCTGTATCCTAACATCCAATCCGTTTCCAGTGGAGTCTGTTTTGTTCTTTCATTGGTTAAACAAACCTAAATCGCAATGACTGTACATGAACATGAAATATCTGCATCAGATACTAAATTTAGATCAAATCATCTTAACAAATTTAACTCCTATTAACACATTACTTTACATGCCCAGTCTTTTTTTAATATTCACAAAAAACTCACTAAGCCTCATGCAATACATAGCTTCATGTATTGCCAATGATCCGATACAGTAAAGATACACACAGTTTGAATTACCAGCGTGATACGATATGATTCACCATATTGTGTTGCCGTGCAATACAACACCATTTGATTCATGATTTGATAGGTTTTTCTTAACCAGACAGCAAATCATGAATCAACTTTAAAAAGTTATGCTGTTTCTTTTCGACTACTAAAAATCACTTGGCCCTTTCACAAACAGGTTAAAAAAGTCTGTGACAAAAGATCAAATAAAACTAAGGCTGGACCTCGCCTTAAACCAGTCCTTCTTTCTTGCTCTCTGCCTCCAGTTACTCTTTTATAACACACCTCAGCCACCATAGCAGCTTTTTGTCAGTGCAGTTTATAGAAAAAGTGGCATATTCTGACACAGTCCAGTAATGTAAACCTTTTCTGTGTGTAGCTACACGCGGGCCACTGTTCTGTGTGAACGGGACCCGCTGTGCAGACGGTGAGGCCTGTGTGCTGGACAGTGAGAGGTGCGACGGCTTCCTGGACTGCTCCGACCACAGCGATGAGGACAACTGCACCTGTAGGTCCCTAAATGCTGTACATTCCATAGTTTAAAAGCAGTGCAATGCCGCCACCTGCTGGCTGTATGTTGTATATAAACTGAGCTTATTGACAATCTTCCAAACTCTTTGTTTCACTCTTTCTCGTAGTGGACACACTGGCCTACAAAGTCCAGAACCTCCAGTGGACACCTGACTTCTCAGGTGCCATCACCCTGACTTGGTCTCGCCCTAAGAACCTTCCTCTGGACTCCTGTTACTTCCTCATCTCCTACAGGTAGACTTCCACCAGTAACTGGTACCTGCAGATTGTCTCTATTAGGGCTGTTATGATAATGACATTTTCTTGTAATAGATTATTTATATTAATTTATACTCATACAGTGCACCTAAAGGAGAAGGAGAGCCATTTATCATGGCCACATAAATAAATAAAAAATGCAGTTATGTTGGTCTATTAGGCTTTGTAAACAACTAATGCACATTGCAGATTTGACATAAATAACAAATACACACTGACATATACAAAGACATATGACAGGTACCAACAGCACCTCGAGATGAAGGGGTGCATTGAGATGATGTCATTAAAAGCACTTCATTCAAATATCAAATGGAGTAAAAGGTGTTGAAATAGTGATCATCCAGCTGTTTTTATAAAGGTGAATGGAGATGGTTATTACAGTTATGCAAAATAATTACATTAAAGTGATTACGTAATAATGACAGGCCTAAGTAGTTAACGTATTTCCTCAAATAGTGTCTGGGGCCTTTATTTCTCTCAGCTGCAGGAGGAACCAGGCCTTTATCTGAAGGAGGCTTGTATTAGAGTCAGGCCTTTATTTATAATTTCCTCTGTTTAATAAGTAGAAATGGTCGTAATTTGTACAAAACCTAATTTTTGTTCCGCTCCCGTTTGTGATGTTTAAAGTACTCCAATGCGCTTTTCCACAAATGCTAAACTTCCTTTATTGTTACAACATAAGCCTTATAGCATTTCAGTGGATAGACACCATTCAAACACCATACAGAGCTTTTATTGTGTAAACATTGTCTTCCTGTCGTTTCTACAAATGACAGTTTCACTGAAAAAGTGAGACACACACACCTGCAGTGACCGAAACCAGACAATAACACTTCAGATGAGTGATCTAGAACAACATAGCTGAAAATAGCTGAATTATATTGTTGAATGTATTAAATTAAACTGAAGTGAACAAATTGCTTAACTGGCAGCACATTACATGACAGGCACCAGAAGTTTATCCGTATTATTTATTACCAGCTTTTACTTGAGGACCGGCTTTTATTTGTTGGCGTCCTCCTCGCCCCCAGCTGTTATTAGAGATCCAGCTTTTAATTGAGGAAATACGGTATATCATTTTTCAGGGCCAGTACTGATACTGATTTTTAGTCACTGATATACGTTTGCAATTAACATGAAAATCTCAAAATAGAATAACAAACTCCCACGCAAAGCTCTGTTAAAACGCATTTAAGCTCATGTTTAATTAAAAGAGAAGTTTTCATCATTATCTTAAAAAGTGCAGGGAGCTCCCAGCAGCATTTCTCATAAAGAAGATTTTAATAAACAAGCAAAATGTTTACTTCATAAAACATCAGGGAGCTAAAGTAAAAGTAAATAAAACTAGTAAAACTTAAATTTGTACTGAAATGTGAGTCTCAGTACCAGAATGTGGTGCAGAGTGGCTCCGTGTGCTCTCCAGTGACACGGCTGTTGTTCTTCTTCACTGAAGACGTGTTCGCTCAGAGCAGACGAGGGCGGTGAGAAAAGAAACTGTCTTGTTTGTGTGGATAGTGATTACGAAGTTAACTGCAACTTTGGCAATATCTGCTGCGTTATCTTCACGGTTGGATAAAAGAACACGTTGGATCCGATAGTTAGCCAGGCTGATAATCAGTCAACCCTTATTCTATAGTCATATTTAATGACAGATGAGCACAGTGGCCTTTTAATAAAAATGAAACACCGATACTGCAAAACGGTTGGTACTGGTTTACATTGAGACTACCCCTGTAAAGAATTTATAAAAGGCTCATAATTTGGGCATCAATTTGGTTGTAAACACTATGAATCATTAAAAACAAACAGAAGTTATAGCACAGTTTTCATACACCGATTCTGGCTCACTATTTGGCAAGATCAACTTGCTGCTGCACTTTTTGTTATTATTCTGTTAAATCTCCAATCCTGCTCGTTGCTTTGCTTACTTTACCAGTCGCCACGTTAAACCCTTTAGTACTAAGTTGCTACCATGTATAACCGACAAATGGGAGCCTCGTTGTAAAGTGTCCAATTATCGCCACAGCTTTAGTGTATGATTCTGTTAATTTGATGTGTCAACTTTCTGAGTATTAGTATATGCTGATGAATGGTATACATGGTATACATTCTGGCTGATGGAGAAGACAAGGAAGTCAAGTCACTGCTGTATTTTTTTCCTTTTGTGTTATTACAGTTTATTAATTACCTTATTCACCTATTTAATAACCAAACTATGAACCATTGCATTTTATATAAGGGTAGTTTTATTTAGTAAAGTGATACCCAATGGTTATTATCAAAAAGGAGCATTAAGCTTTTCTACGCTTATAGTAATAACAGGTGAAACCACAGAAAGGCTCTCTGTATCACACCATCCCCGACAGCCCTGATGTCCCTTATCTGAAGCATCTTATCTTTCGTCTTCAGGCTCGTGGGCGCCCAGCAGTGGACCGTCATGGACACTCACAGTAACAAGACCAGCTACAAACTGACTGTGCTGAAACCAGACACCACCTACCAAGTAAAGGTGCTCACTCAGTGCCTCAGCAAGCTGCACAAGACCAACGAGGTGATCACAGTCAGGACGCCAGAGGGATGTGAGTATTACATGAAGAGTGTACAGGAGACTCGTTTATCATTATGACTAATTAAACTCGACATTGTGTCGTATTTGATAGAGTAACCCCTGGGACACACCATACACCACCAGCGTCGCTGCTGTGAACGAGTTCCATTTAATTTATATGTAGTTTAGACAGAAAAGGGTCCAGTTTTTTAAGATCCAGGGGGATTTAGGAGGATCTGATTGCAAAACCAGAATATAATATTCATGATTATGTTTTCATTAGTGTATAATCACACAGAAATTGTTGTGTTTTCATTACCCATCAGTTTGTATCTACAATGAATGTATCTGCGGAGTCTTCCATGTAGCTCAGAACAGATTTCCTCTCCTTCGTTATTTATTTCTTTGCAGCATTAACGTGCATTACCATAAACCACAATGTCTGAGTGTGGACCGGGGTTGATTTCCCCTTAACTAAAAAGCCCAAAGCAAAAAGCAAGAGGAAAGAGAGGACAGCTCCAAAATCTGGACTCTTAGTTTTTTTTTACGTTTTCTCCATTGTATCAATACTAGAAATGCTACTCTACCAACTAACTCACGATAAGTACACATATACATCACCGACAAACATTCATATTTATTTATTATTGTTATTATTATTATGTCCAGCCACAAAAGAAGCCTGAAAAGCCGGCAGTTAAAACTGAAGTACAGAGAGTTGTCGCTATGGAAACAATACTCTGTCTCGTCTAGTTGCAGTGGTTTTCAGAGGGCTGCTTCAGGTTGCAAACCAGCGCATTGCAAATAGTTGCAAGTCTTCCCGTCATGAATCCGATGAGTTATTAAGGTGTTTGCGTTGCAGTGCCTGACCCTCCCAGGAACCTGCAGCTGTCTTGTGATAACGGAGAAGACGGGACGGTGGAGGTGTCATGGAGTCCTCCTGACAAAGGACACGGCCTCATCAGAGAATACATTGTGAGTCTGTTAAATCTGCAAAAACTGATGAATTTGGTCTAATATGGAGGGAAGTTGCATTCATCTCTCTATAAAAGGCCAAACAGGAACAGGTTGCTTCACGTCATTATGTCTAAACTGAGCTGTCTGAATCCTCTTAGAGTTAGCAACAGATGGCCTTGCTTGTTTTATACCATGGCATTAATAATTTCACATAGAGCTGTTCATGTTTGTATTGTGTTTCAGGTTGAATACAGTGAGCAAGGGGGTGTGGATTGGATGTCGCATAGGTGCATCACAACCAGCACTGAGGTGAAGGAGCTGCAGCCAGACACTATGTACAGGTTCAGGGTAAGGTGCACACAAACACAAAGACATAATTGGAAATGTCACACCGTTTTTATTCAAGCTGTGACATTATTCTTTAGACTGAGTACAAATTTTGATGTTACTGTGGTGATGTTTTCCAGGTAGCAGCAATAACAAGTCGAGGCTTGGGCAACTGGACTGAGATTAAATCCATCACTCCTAAGAAAGGTCAGTTGTTCTTCTCCAGTATCATGCACAGGACACTTCTTAAAGCTTTCCAACGCTGCCACCTGCTGGTGTTTATCACAGATTTCAAAGCGTGGACACGTACTATATTTGGGACCGCAACAATGTTAAAACTCAAACAACTACAACTATTATCATTATAAGCAAAAGAAAACAATAGTGCAGATGTGATAGTGTAGAGTGTAATGTGTCTGTGTGTTCAGCTGCCCTTTATCTCCTTGTTTCTGACAATTTAAAACATAAAAATAAACCTACAGTAGTACAATTATTTAAAGTTCTTTCAAACAAACAACCGGCCTTAATCATTTAACATTGTATTAAAAGCTGCCTGTGATAGATTTCCAAGACAAAACCAATAATAGAGTGATCAACAGTGATCAGTGTTTTAAGAAAACTAAATGATCAGTTTTTGTTACTGTTCACCTTTAACATAGGCTGTTTTCACTCACTTATTAATTCTTTAAGCATTTTCTTAGTATTAAGTGGCTGAAACCCATGGTTTCCTCCAGATGTTTTATAAAACCAAAAGCTTTTAATGTGAAACAGCTGCAAAAAGTGCTGAATTTGCCTCGGCAGCATCATGAATACTAATACGTAACATTTCTACATTAAAATATCTAAAATTAAACAGGCCTAAATTTCCCCATATAGTTTGCTGACCTGTGTAATACATTATATCAAATATTTCAACAATGATTCTTCCTTACATTTGGTCGCCTGTTGGTGGCGTCATATCCTTTTTACTAATGAAATGACATAATGTGAAAATATGTCACTAAACATGCTGTGCATAAAACTTCAGTACATTACACACACTACTCCACAGTATCATCTCTACGTCTTGTATTATTTGCATTAGACCCATTGTGGCAGGAATTACTGTGCATACTTTGCGTCTAAAGTATATAAAAATGTTGATGTGTCATTTAGCCTATCGACTCTGAAGACACAAGTAAATGTCACTGAAAATAGTTACGTCGTCTGCTATTTAAAATAAATCTAAACACAAGTAGGATAAATTCACAAGTTGATTTTCGAGATCCAACTGTTAAATCCTGCCTCTCTGCTGCAGCTCTTCCTCCACCCTCTGTGATTGCTGACAGCATCACTGACGACTCCATGAGCCTTTCATTCAGCTTTAACTCCCAGTATGAGGTAAGGGTCTTTTTGTTGGTTATAGTCACAAAGCTCTTCCTTCCTGTGTGTCTGTATAAATCTCTCCAATGTAACACTTTTTTTTTTTTCGCAGGTGAAACAGTACGCAG
This sequence comes from Coranthus polyacanthus, assembly GCA_037367275.1. Lineage (NCBI taxonomy): Eukaryota > Metazoa > Chordata > Actinopteri > Kurtiformes > Apogonidae > Coranthus > Coranthus polyacanthus. The sequence goes on along the minus strand of JAPQRN010000006.1, from coordinate 150,603 downwards.
TGACTCTGTCGTGGCAGTTTGACACCCACGTCAAAGAGAGCAAGAACTACACAGTAAAAGAGAGGATTCTCAAAGGTACTGTCAGTGTGTGATACAGCGTGTTACAGACATTAACATTTAACCTGAAAATGTAATGTAAACTGTGATGTGTGTTGTCCTTTCCCAGCTATGAACCTGACAGCAGGGACACTGTATGAGGTGGCAGTGTGGGCTCAGACCAGTATAGGAGACAGTCCCACTGCGCTGTCCCATCACCAGACAACCGGCAGCCAGCCAGAGCGGCCCTTGCTCAAAGCCCGGGCCCTCAACCAGACAGCTGTGGACTGCAGCTGGACCATCAACGGCCACGCTGCACAGGTACAAAGCACACAAGATTTAAGTGTGAAAGATTGCAATATTCACATATTAATCAAATGACACATTTGTGTAAATTAAAATTTGTTCTCATTTCTTTAATGGATGAACGTACGTACAAATAAAATAACTTTCTCTCCTAAAATCAGAATGAAACAGAAGTTAAAGCGTCCTTCATACTTACATCACACAGTGTGATGTAGAGCTGTCGACAGATACAAACCTGTGCGACTGTTCATCTCCACCCACACAATCCTAACCCCAGCTGTTATAAGCAGGTGGATAAAGGTTACATGAATAGATTAGACGTCAAATGCTTAATTCAGAAATGTACAGTTTTCACATCTTAAATCTAAACAGAGATTTGATCGAATACTTTACTTTTATACAACTGCACCTGTGGTCAAGAAATGTCCAGTTGCCTAAATATTTTTCTAGTTACATATTTTTCAGGAAGAGAAAGGAGAGGGATTTAGATTTCTAAACTGCAGAATTTATTTTAAAGCCCTTGTTATCATTTTCAAAGCCTTACATTATCCAGGACCCTCGTATATCACACTTTCAGAAGTTAATTAAAGTGCCACAAAAACTCTGGTGATGCTGCTTTATGCTTTTATGGCCCTGAGCTTTGGAACAGCCAGTCTCTGGATTTTAGAATAGCGAACATCTTTGGAATTTTTAAAAAGAAATTAAAGAATTAAAGACCTGTCTTTATAATTTGGCTATCAATTCAGATGAACTCTGATGCGTCACTGTTTTATCGTATTAGGATCAAACCGTTTTTATCTGGATGTTTATTTTGGGTTTTATTTTATTTTGACTTTTAATTTGGGTCTTGATCTTACTAATTAATAATGACTGTTTAAATTAGAATTTTTCACAAAATACAAACTTTCAAATATATGTAAATAGGTACACAGTGATGACGTCAACATGCAAATTGGCTCTTGACATAATCTCGTGACTTTTCAGGCAGACTTTAGCTACTTTCCATACAACTGTGCAAGCAGATAAAGAATTAACCAGGGACTCTTGTCAAAAATGTATTTTTTGCGTTCAATACTTCCAACTCATAGATACAAAAAAGGATCATATGTAAGTAGATGTTGCATAGTTTTATGGGGTTATTGCAGTTTTTCTGTGGCACTGTGAATCCAGGACATGTTACAAGCTGAAATAGAACCAAAATGTTCCTGTATAAATGCACATTCTGTCCATATCTCTCATAGAAATGCACCATTTTGATTGATGTGGTTTCCTGACAGACAGCAACACTAAATAGAAGAACATTCGCCTAGTTTTTCTGTGCTGTGTGTGTTTGTGTGCAGGCCTACGGTGTGTTTTATGCCACTTCCTTCCTGGATCTGTACCGCAGTCCTCGTATGGTGCGCACCACCTCTCTCAGCCTCACAGTCACTGTAGAAAGTGATGAACAGTATCTCTTCCTGGTGAGTCTCATTCCAAACGCTGTCTTTGTTTTTCATTTAATTTTGAGTGGTCGAGCTCCAACCAGCCTAGAGTTAAATCAGTCAACACATCTGGGCAGATGTGTGAACTCCCAGGAGGATCTTTCAGTCAATCCCTCAGAGGTTTCACACTGAAAAAGAGGAACTGACGCAAATCTAGATTCGCCTCAGCTGTAAAATGTACATACAGATAACGTGGGGTAGAAGAGAGGGCTATGTTTTCCTAAATCTCTTCTCCTAGATTAAAATCAGAAAAACTTGAAATGACTCAGATTAAAATGACTTGTTGCATCAAATACAGCAATTTTATAAGCAATTTTAAACATCATCTGTGTATAGTGTATAAACATCGATCACACTGAATATCATGGATTAAAAACACTAGTTTTTATTTTGATTTAATGATTGATTTAATGATCAACTGAAATACACTCAATTTAATGTCTTCTACTTTCAAAAACTGCACCTTTTGTGAAACACAGCATGATGATGATCACATGCATTATCTTCCATTATCTTCCTAAACAATATGTTGAATCAGACACTCAATTTGGAATTAGTAGGAGTCAGGATTTTCCATCACGCTGACGTCCATCCTGATGCTTATCTTTGTGCTTCATCCTCAGGTGCGTGCCGTCACTCCTTACTTCGGTCCTCCCTCTGACTACGGTGTGGTGAAAATGATTCCCAACGAGAGACTGCCGCCCAGAAACCTCCACCGCGTGAGAGTAGATAAGACAGAGGCCACGCTGAAGTGGCAGCCGCCGTACGACGCCCCCAACGCACCTCTGGTACGACACAGACATATGTGGTGATTAGCATCAGGAGGGTGTGTCACCATAGCAACTAGAGGATTGGGGAAAACAACAACGGATACTTTAGTTCTGTCTTCTGCTATATCAGTGATGCAAATCCTCATATTCACACCTGCAACGACAGGTGCCTTTAATTGAGAGATTTTCAGGGGAAATCAATCAGGTTTGAGATCTAACGGACCATTTTTTATTTGTGCTCAGTCCCCATATGTCAATAAATTGTACATAGCTTAGTAGTAATATAGCATATTTCAAATTCTTAGATATCTGCAATGAATATATATTTCAAAGTTAATTCAAATAGTCCTTCTTGGGAAAATCTACGGTCAAAATGTGGGTTTTTCAGCTGTGAAGCCACATTTATCATTTTATTGTCATTTTTTATGCCGCGGGGTTGGGGTTATTTTCTACTTGTAGATATGATAGAACTTTATTAATATTACACAGAAATTTGGTTGTAAATTTGAAAACTTTCTTTCGAATTCTTGGAAATGAATGTTCATTCGGGCAACAAATTATTTATGTTTTTTAATTTGCTTCCAGCAACAACTGCTTGCATGAATACATGGTGCAAATTATCCCTGTAGCGTCTTGGATGTCCAGTACAGATTTCAGCCAAATCCAGTGAAAAACAAGCAGTTGGCAAGGCTTAGAATACACATACTAATGATGCTAGTCAGCTCAGATGGACAAACTTCAAAAGGTCAAAAAAAAGTATTTGGAGTAGAACTTTTGCAAGGTCCCATGAACTTAATAGAAGTTTTCACATCATTTTTCTTTTTTTCTTTTTAAAGAAAATCCATGACTGGGCTACATGATGGTTGGTATGGAATGACCCCATGGTAATGTGGCCAGTGAAATAACAGTTGTGGGTCTTTCTGTTCCTGCTCTGTTTCTCTAGACATATGTGATCCATGTGTGGAATGTGATCCGAAAGGAGGAGCAGGATTACAAGCTGATCACCCAGAACAACACGGTGGAGTACTTGCTGACAAGCCTTGAGCCTGGAGGACGTTACAGCATCTCTGTCCGCCTGCGCAACATGAGCAAGGAGGCCAGCTTCACTCTGAGCACAGGTATACACAGCCTCGCACTTTGTGTAGAATTTAACCCCTTGACATACCGTGCAGTGTGTAGTGCTAAAAGACGGATTACTCCTCTGCTGCAGTTCCCCTTCCAGCTCCTGAAGCCCTGAAGATTTTGACGGAGAAAGACCACGTGTTCCTGTTCTGGAAGAGTCTGGCTGTCAGAGAGAAAGGCTTCAATGAGAGCAGGGTGAGACACCAGTGATCATCATCATCATCATCATCATCTACCCCTTTCCCACCAAGGCAGTTTGAGTAGTTCTGAGCCATGCGTTATCTCGAAACAGTCTTATACGTTAAGATAGAAGCAGCTCTCGGCCAGGAAAGCGGCTCCAACAACATGCTTGTCTCAAACAAAGAACCATGTACATCAGAGGCTGTGGGCTGGACTAAAGTGTAGCATCTCGTCTGCCTAATCCAAAGAGTACAATGACGTAGCTCTATGGTGGCTCTCTAACCAGTGGAAAAGCATCTTGGTTTGTTGAACCAACTCCGAACCACCACTTGCACCAGCCCAGTACTAGCACTAGGTTCACGTTGATTCCAAGTTGGTCGTTTTTTTCACTGTTAGAACTCACCTTTAATTCAAGGTTGCCTCCTGCTTCACAGTCTAATTTAGCGCAGAGCTGATCTATTTTTTTTTTTTAATTTGTTCAGCAAGGCCACTAGTAGAAACCTAGTCAGTGACTATAGTTGAATAAGAAGCCCGTCTTGTAATTCTACTTAAACATTTTGCCCTTCTTGCTGTTTGTCTTCTCCAGGGTTATGAGGTGCATGTGTACGACAGTGTGACCAATAAGACATCCTACCTGGGAAACACCACAGAGACCTACTTCCGCATTAACAGCCTGCTGATGGGACACAACTACACGTTCTCTGTGCAGGCTCGCTGCCTGTTCAATGGTCAGCTGTGTGGAGAGCCCGCCCTGCTGCTCTATAACCAGCTAGCAAAAGGTAGCGCACTTCATAACAGCCTCAAAGTGGCTTCAACATCTGCACACTGTGGTATTCCATGTATGCTGCACATGTTTTTTTATTATTTTTTTTTTTATTTTGTGGTGGAATCTGTAAATGTAGTCATGTCATTTTTATCTAAAAAAAAGACAGCATCAGAACATGTTTATGTATGTATGTTTACCAGGGGCCAGTGATGCCTCCCATGGCGAGGGCCACTCAGGAGACATGGCGGCCGTGGTGGTCCCTGTCCTCTTCCTGCTCCTGCTCGGAGTTTGCGGTGGCTTGGTGGCGCTCTACCTCCGACACCGCCGCCTCCAGAACAACTTCACCGCCTTCGCCAACTCGCATTACAACTCCCGCCTGGGCTCCGCCATCTTCTCCTCTGGGGACGAACTGGGTGAGACAGAATAAAATATGTGTTAAATGTGTGACACCTTAACCCATCCTGATTCCGTTACAGGTTTGTTTTATTCTATTAAACTTCAACACAGTCAGCTCAAATCACTGGTAAAATGATGATGTGTTATAGAAAAAGCAATCCTTGGTGTATTCACCCTCTCAAAGCTGTGAATACCAGAGTTTCTGTTGTACCCAGTGAAGACGATAAAACAAATCATAACATCATGTTAGAGGGGATACGGAGCAGATTGTCAGAATTTGAACAATTTCCATTCTGTTACTGTAGGTTTGATAACACAGTTTGATATTCATTTCATTTCAGATTAATTTATCTATTTATATAGCACCTTTCATACAAAACATATGGCCCAAAGTGCTTCACAAAAATAATCATAGTTTCTTGTGACTTAAAAATTACAATAAAACAATAAAATGTTAAAGAAAATGAATGCAGAAATTAGGGATGCACAGATATATATTAGTCGAAAATCAGTATCTGACAATAGTGGCTTTGACGACTGACATCAACCATCAGCAAATGAGATTTTCACCGACAGCAGTGGCTGATGTTTTTCTGTTGTGTTATATTAAAGGTTATTTCATAAATTTATATGATTGAATTTGTACTCATTCATAGATAGTGGGATGTGGACCTGAAAATCAGTTTTTTTTAAATGAAGACAAAAAATAACACTAGTATTGATCTGTCGACCAAATGGTTATTTTAAATATCAGTATCGGTATCAGCCCAGTATTTCACAATTGGTGCATCCCTAGAGAAAATAAAATAAAAAGATGAAAAGATTTAAGAGTCCCTCAAACCTTCAAGCGGACTGATCCAAAGACTATGGCTGCATTGGCTAAAAGCGCATGTCATTTTGTTTTAAAAAGTTGTTATAAAAACTCCTCTTTTAGCGACGCCTTTTACATCCAAAAGGATGATTTTTTTTAACGCAGCTTTAACCTGCACAACATAAAGATATTTTTGTAAATCTTCTCTTCTCTACCCTCTTTTCTCTCAAGGTGATGATGATGAAGATGCTCCTATGATCAGTGGCTTCTCAGACGATGTTCCTATGGTCATCGCGTAGCAAGACGTTCCTCCTTTGCCTATTTCTCTCTTCCCTTCTCCCCTTCTCTTCCTCTGCTCCCGCTTCCCTTTACTCCCTGTCTCTCCCCATCAATGGCGCAGTAGGATGGACTGAAGAGAAAACGGCTGCAAAAAATTAGTAGATGGGAAACCACCTGATTAGCAGTGAAACATGAAGAAAAATGGAAAAGAGTAACCTTTGGTGGTGCCTCTGACCTGGTGGATGATAAGAGTTTAAGAACAGGTTCCAAATAGTGCAATACATTGTATGCTTCCAAGTTTATCAATTCCTTTTATCAATA
>JAPQRN010000006.1:104540-129718 GCA_037367275.1 Coranthus polyacanthus | reverse complement strand
TATTTGCTGTTTCTACAATCTAGAAATCAGTGAATGTTTTTTACAGAGTGAACTAAAGCACGTGTGCTTCATTAACTAAACATCTAAAGATGTAGCCTTTTCATATTGTTGTATTTTTTTTTTTTTACATGCAGTTGTAAATTGCAGGTAATACATATAAGTACACCAGTGCGGACGTGTCCTGGACTGCTGGATGTAGGCACATTTAGCTCCGCATCCAGCTGCCCAGAGAGAGAAAACACAGAGCAGATGTATTTTTCTTGTGAATGGAGCTGCTTGTCTCTTTGGTTGCACTTGCAGCTTAGCCTCACGCCTCGGTTTATGTCATATATGAACTGTAAGGTGCGATGGGAAGTTATGGAGAGAGAAAATAAGACATTTTGAGAGAAACATGATGTCCTTTACTCTGATGCTGTTGAACTGTTGTAGAGATGTTTTATGGATGTTTTATGGTAAAAAAAAAACTGTGACAAATCTGTGACGCCACAGTGTGTAAATGTGCTTCACTGCTCCGACACTGAATGCACATGAACCATTTTAACCACCAACATGTTTTATGTTGTTATGTTGTAAATCCATTGTTCGATTATTAGGATTACAATGTCTTATAATAGTTTACAGAAATGATTTGAGGTGTAAGTGTAAAAGTTAATCACAGCCTACAGATCTGTTATAATAGATATATAACAGATAATTAATCAGAAAACAAATATTTGACTGAGTTTTGACTGAGTTCTGTTATTTGCCTGTTCACGTCAGTACAGAGTCAGATTTCCAATAACGAGCTGAGTCACATTCTCACTCCCTACCCGTCACATGCTGATGCTTGGTCAGGGCGTCACATTTCAACACATAGGGTACCCCTAGAGCGGCAGTTTTACGATGCGTGGGCTCGTCTGAAAGACGTCTGGACAATGTTATATGTTTACGGTTTGGTTAGGTTTAGGGATTAAAACAACTTGGTTAGAATTAGGGGGGAAAAAAGGGTTGGGGTTAGGAAGAAAGGGTTGGGGGAAGCGTTCAAAAAAGAAAGACAAAGAGAGAAAACACAGAAATTAAAACAGCATGAAATGGGACATGAACCCTGGTCAAAATTTGGTGGTCTGCCAGAACCGCCCCAACCACCTCCTACTAAGGTTTTTGCTTCTTAATAATGTCACCTGGCTCAATGGCATCAATTTCCAGTGTCTAAGGACTTACACTGACTTCTATAGGGGAGCTCCTTGTGCTGAAGGCGGTCAAGGGCTCTCGACCAAGCGACAGAATGTGATGACTCGAGAGTGAGAGTCTAGACTTCTGTAAAGGCTGGTCTTGTCTATCCTCACTCCAGGGAGCCTCTCACTCCTATCTCCTGCAGTAATAAGGAAATCCAGACATCCTTCACAACGGTGTACCAGAAATGATTTCCAGGTCACCGGAAGAGCCAGGAGACGTGAAATAATATGATGAGAAGCATTATAGGACATTTGTGTGTGACCCTGCTCACACTCACAGGTAAGCAATCTCACCGACGTCGCCAGTGGTGGAACGTAGCCGTAGAAATTTGAGATACTTGTACTTTACTTGAGCGTCTCCATGCCATGCAACGTTATACTTCACTCCAACTCTGACGCAAATATTGTACTTTTTAGTTACTTTAGTGTAGTTACTTTAGTTACTTTTCACATTACAGTTTTTCATCTCCTTCCTGTTCAGTGAAAATGTGTTGACTTTGACTGTTTGTGATGAAGTGAAGTATGAAGTATTCCTTTATGGGTTGAGTTTAAAATTCTCCTCCTTCTTAAGCTAAATAAACTCTTGAAAACAATCTTTGATTCGCTGGAAAATGCATCGCCACGAAGCTGAAAACAGGCCTGTCTTTCTGAGCTCATGAAAAGTCGACTTTTTAGAGATACGTGGTTCTCACAGGACAGCGGCGCTACAAACATATGATGATCTTATAGAATATGATGCATTCGGTCCATTTTGCTGATAATACTTACTGCTAATGAAATGGTCTGTTTCTTATAAAGGTAATAGAAAACAAAGCCTTAGAGGGAGACCCACTGATATGCGTGTATATTAACTTTAAATGAAGGATGGAATGAGGCATAAACATTTAATGCAGACGAGAGGTGGATCTGCCGATGACTGAATCGGGATTGTGCATTAGTCTGATTATCTCTGTTTAAATAAAGTACTACGGCAGCGAGACAAACCCCATGGAAAGAGTTGGCCAATCTGCAGGAGCAGCTGGCCGCTGGAGAGAAGAGACCACGATTAAACACACCCAGACAACTGATGAGAGTGTTTTTTTTTTTTTTCCACAGACCGCGGCTGGACTATAGGAGGCTTAAGCCAGAATGCAGTGCTCCTGGATCAGTGCTCCTGGATCTCGCTCGTTGACCTTTCCAACATATAGTTTTCAGTTCACTTCAGTGGCAGTCAAAGACTCCATAGTAATTGTGTGTGGATAGATCACTGTCCTGCTGCTGCTGTGGGGCTTTTATTGGATGAACATCCTGGCCAATAGAAGAGATTGGAGTTACATCTCTCCTAGCAACAGGACTCACGGGCTGTGTATTGCCACAAGCTAACTGACACCCTGAGGAGAGATCATTTAAAAACTATTCTTTCTTGTCAGCCTTGTGACATTAGACTCATTGTGAAAGTGGTAATGTATCTCTCATCCGCAGCACCGGCATGATGGGGAGCTTGTATTTTTCTAAAAAGCCAGGAGAGAAACATTTTCAAACTGTTTTTTTTCCTGTGCGATCATCATGATGTCTCTTTTTTGGATATTAAATACAATTTTCACATCTCATTTCCTTAATGTTACAGAAGCTAATGAGTAAGAGTGTAAACCTTTCAACACCCAGAATTCCTCTACAATTGACAGAAAGTATGTTCTATCATGCTTTTTGACTGCATGCGACAGAAAATGAGCCTTTGAGCTGGAGTCATGCTTCTACGTACACTGTACATTACACGTTGGAGCTGTGGCATTCAGGAGACATTTTGTGAGATACCGAGATGCTGTACTGAACTGTGAATAGCTGATTGAGTCTTCACCTAGAAGTTCTCTTTCACATGTGCTTGGCCCCCTGGTAGGCTTTTCTATTGGTTTATCCCTTGGAGGCTCCACCTGGGCACCAAGTGACAGATCCAGTGTTGCCTACATAGTAACTTTTTCCTAGTGACGTTTACGGGCTCCTCTCCATTAATGTTTCTCAGAGAATGTGTCTCTGGCTGTGTTCAGTGATTGGAGGAGAGAAGTATCTCAATCAGTCAGCCAATCAGCAGCCAGATAGACTTGTGAACAAACCGTGAATGGATGTACCTAACGACCAATCACTGATCCTCTTTGTTTGCCAGGAAACTCAAATTACTATTTGAAGGTAAAGTGTTAGATATTTAGTGGCATCTAGTGGTGAAGTTGCAGACTGCAATCCGTTGAATGCTCCTCACCCAGTGGCTTTGAAGGATCCTTGTTAGAGTCAGTTTGGTTTGATTATTTGCTTGGTGATGGGGGAGGATGGCGAGGACGGTCACAAATCATTTTTAGCAGGATAAGGTTGAAACTGTGAATAACTCTTAAAATCTGTGAAGACGATCAATGCCTCTTTGATGGAAAACTTCACATTTTCTTGACATTTGTTGACATTTCCAACAGTGGATCGTTTTTTTTTTGTATTTTGTCCATGTAAATGCACACAGGCCATGTTAAAAAAGGTCTATACATGCAGCTTTTTTAATGGTTGTAAATATTCGGGGGGGCATCACTTTCACCTCTTCAGCAGCTAACACTCAAGAAGAAAAAAGCTGGTACAAATACAAAGACGTTTGCTTCTGCTCCGCTTCAGTGTGAGGTGTAATGTAGAGGGTAAAGGCTGTGTGTGTCACTGCTTTTCATAATAACTAGCTAAAATTACATTTTACAGTTTTACCACTGCAAATACCTTTACTAATACCATACCTAAGTTTGATATATGTCTAAAATATACACATTTGGCCATTTAAAGAGAATTTTCAAACAGAAAAATGCTCACTGCCCTCACTGTGTTTGTTAAAATCATCAAAAAGGCCTACATTGTGAATATGTAAATAGTAGTGCTTAGTGATAATAATGAAAAGCAAAGGCAATGTAGGCCTATGGTATGAATTGTGGAAAAACGTAAGGGAAAGGTCCAGATAGTAAGAATGATGCTGTTGATCACTAATCAAACAAGAAGCTCAACTTTGGCTAACTAAGTAAGAGATACTGTGCAGTAAAATGTGCAGTATTTCTTTGGCCCCATCGGTCAAAAAATTCCATGATAACCTTTCGGGATATCGTAACTGAAGTGGCCTGAAATGAAACTAGACGTCTGCGCCTCCTCTTAGCTCCGCTTTCAGCTTTAGAAAATCTAGCCCTGATGGGAGACTTTGTCTGATCACGTGTTTTCAGAGAGATGTTGTTCCTATTGACTCTTCTACAAACGCAAATAGAACACATTGCTTCAAATGGCGGAAAATCCTTCAGAAATAGTTGCGACTCCAGTAACAACTGCCTAGAGCGTAAAACAAGCAAAAGAAAGACGGATTTATCAAAGAGAGCCTGACAATAAACACAAAAAAAAACATGTCAATATCAGCAAAGTTTTTCCTGTTTTGCATATTTATTGTATATCAGCATGTGTATATTGTTCACTGTGTATGTGTATTTATATTCTGTTGCTTGTAATGTGTTAATTTTGCAGGAGGGCTGCATTTAAAAAAAAAAAAATTCCAGATTGCTCAGGGATTCGCCCAGATGAGAGAATCACAAGACACTTACATGCAGAACCATATGAGCATCTGAAAGGGTTACTTTGGGATTTGTTTGTGCTGTACTTTAACCCACAAAGAAGAAGAAGAAGAAGGAGAAGAAGAAGAAGAAGAAGAAGACCATCATGTTGTCTTATTGTATCATGTGTTCATCATGATAGAGTAGAGTAGTTCAATAATCAATTCTGAATCATTTTTGGATTCTCTCTTCTCACTTTTTTTTTCCTGAATCAAAGTTTCTTCAACTCTGATTCTTTGAGCATCAGGTTTATACTTAGCTCATTCATATTTAAACTTTCACTGCGGTAACATTTTTGACCACATCTCTCAGCCCTGACTTCTGCCTGTTGCTGCTTTAAGGACAAAGAGAAGTAAGATGTGAAAACATGCCTCGGCCAATTTCCTTTGACCCCGCCGAGGTGTTGCATTACTGCAGGCTAGTGCAGGAGCTGCGCGTCTGAAGAGACTCCCTGCGGCTTCAACCAATAACACCCCCCATGATGCTGTCAAAGGGATGGAAGGATGGAGCCACTGAAGAAGGAGTAAAACCTCCCTTATTGGCAGTGAGGAGGGGAAGACTGTAGTTGAAGATATAGATGTTCAGCTCCAACTCCCCAGCGGCTTGTTTGGAGGAACAGAATACGTTTGATGCACGAGTGTGTGTTTGTGTGTGTGATGTCCTCCTTTAATCTCTGTCAGCATGTTAGGCCTTCTGAGAGAGTCTTGCTGTCATGAGCTTGTGGTTGTGTCTGACTTGTGTGTGTGTATGAGCAGATAAACTCATTTCCATCTACACTGAGAATACACCCCTCCTTATACATTTCCCTATCCTCTTCTCCCCTCCGCTCTCAGAATAAGACCCCCACTGGACATAAAGGACACATTTGTTCTCAACCTTGTACCATGCTTCTCCGCACCATTGTTCTGCAAGCCTACTGTTAATATCCGTTGCAAATCTGCTTACTTTCAGATTCCATCAATACGGGTGGGGCGGACAAAGAGAGGACTATATGGCCCGTTCAAGGCCCAGAGAAAGGATGCAAACAGAGGTTGTCAGTGTGTTCCTTGACTCTGGGAGGGCGCTGACAATGGCCGCAGTGTGAGGCTGCCTGGTGATTGATCATTCTGATGTTGTGCTGTGTGGGATGGATGTCGCAGACAGAATTAAACAAACAAAGGTTGAGAGGAAGTGGCATGATTTAGTTGATGGGATTTAGAACGGATGAATATGAGTCGAGTGGATGTGGTGGGTCTTCATGTACTTCCTGTAATCCATAAATTATTTCAAACTGTGGCACGATGAAGGGCGATCGAGGGGGGGGGGGGGCGCCTTGAGGTTTTTTTTTTCTCTTTTATAGCAAATGACGTGCAAATTACAAGCTGCCGGTTCTGGTGGAGGTTTTAATTCGAGAACGCGTAGCAGAGATGGATGCAGCTAGTCGAGGAGATTTTCCAGACGTAAACGTTTATGAGGGTTTCCAAGACACTTTTGGCTAATCGTCAAATGCCAACGGATGATCTTTAGTTTGTATATTCATGCAAATATTTAAAAAAAAAAAAAAGAATGGATTGGAAAAATGCGCTTTGAGTGGCATTTTCTGTTTTTGGGAGTTAGTTGTGTATTTATCGTTAATATTCATCAGTCATTTCAGGGTTTGCTCATATGTGACAATTCATTTCCTTCGCTTCCTCCAAAACGTTTACAGTATTTTTGATGACTCATCTTGAACTCATCTTGAACCCTGTCATACAAAACCACACTGACTTTTGTCTTGTGGGTAAGGCAGTATAGTGGGAGGATTTCAGCTGTAAAACCTTTGTTTATATTTCAAAAGAATGTGGTTGGCATCTAATTTACTCATCTGATTTGTATCCTTAGGTGTGGGTGGAGGCGAACAGTCACACAGATCCATATCACAATAGATGAGAGCAGCCAATCCGAGCACTGCCCCGGTGTCATGCCCCGCCTCTTTTTGGGTGAAAACAGATGCTTTAATTTGGCTGCCGTTAAATAGTAATTCCAATATAGTAAAAGTAGAAAATAACATATTGCTTTTTGACTATTTGGCAGATAGGTTCTCTTCAATTAACCTGAGGTGAAGTGAAGCCACAGCTCTTTTATTGATTGATCCAATTATAACATTCCTTTTCACTTTACTAGCTTGGCGCTGAGGGTCAGAACACAATAACATTTCAGGTTAGAGAAGATGGGACAACTCTTCTCATTTATGAATGGAGAGAACCCAGGTCAATTCTGAGTTTATCAATAAACAGATGCAGTAAATGACACAACCCCCCACCTTTTCTGCGATCTGAAATGTTGATGTGTTTTGTGAGATGTGTTGTTTTGCTCCCACTTTGAATAGCATTGGCACCTTTTATGTATTGCAATATTTACACCGAAGTTAAGAGGACTTTTGCTTATGTCCTGTAGTTGTATAGAAAGCAACTTTTCAATGATGTAGCTTAGTATACTTTGTATTCAGTCAAAGTGTATCTCTGCACATGATAGATGTATGCAAAGGTCAGAAAATGTTAATTAAAGCCTTATATTACTCCAAGTGTCCAAAGAGTGGGATTCATATGAACTACAATGCGTGACTTTTCTTTTTTAAAAGATCAAATGTAGAGAAGATGCTGAGAGTCAGTTGCCATAGTTATTGAAATACTTTAGTCCAGTGGGGAATCTGCGGCTGATGAAGAAGTCACATGAGACGTGTCTGCGATATGTCTGAAATGTAGCAAAACCTTTATCTTTCTTTCAATCCTGAGGCCACAGCACTTTACACCGACTGCACACCACTCTTCTCCATCCTTTTGACAGCTCTCTTATTTTCATCCTACTGTTGTACTGTGAAGACTTCAGGCAGATATAAAGAAGAATCAAGTTCACCTCAGATAAACAGTGATGGCCAGGCTTGTTCTATTATGATGGATTGTTCCGTCTAATAGTGTCCTTGTGGCCTTTCAGAAAGACTGAGGAGAACTGAAGTCTTCATTCTCCACCCTGGAGACTGGAAGAAGATAAGAAAAAAAAAGCTATTTTCCTCTATGTGCTGACAGGACTTACTGTAAATAGACCTTTTCAACCCTGACTAAGTGCCTCGACCTGACCTGTTTGATCTTGCACTCACCTATATAATTCCATTAGGAACTTTATCTTTGATCCTAATCTCTACTTTAGAAATATCAAGGTCAAATAAGATGAAGAGTTCTTATTGTTGGGTTAATTCAAAGTACATTTAAATTATTTAAATATAATATTTATATATCCGTTTGACCTTAGTCCTCTCTGGAATAATACGAGACTCAGTTATTAAATTAAATATGACTGGAATTCATTGGATACTAAGGGAGTGCACTTGTTTTGTTTTCTTTGTTAGCTTTATTTCATTAGCTTTAACAAAACAGTCTTACTTTCAGGCTATGATTTGCATGCGATCGGTTATCATAAAGCTTTAGTCTGGAAAAACCCTCCAATGTAACATTTAACATAAATATATGATGCAAAATGGATGTGTACAGACAGTATGTGAGTCTTTAAAAGCACCTCTTCTGCAGATACATAGCAATTATTACTTATTGACTAATACAAATCCAATCCTAGGTACATGTGTAGAGAGCTCCTAGGTTTGGAGACTTATGACATTACATGTCTGATGCTGATAGTGTACCACAATTCACCACAAGAGTGAGTTCAAATGCGAACGTGCAGTGGACGCTGTGAGGCAGGTATGAACTAGGGCTGGGCAATCTGGCAAAAAAAATCATATGACAATGTTTTGAGGGAGGATCACGATCCCCGATCTGAATCACGATTTTCTGACCGCTATATAAAAATGAAGACGTATTACAAGTTTTCCTCTAGTTTTCTCTGGTTTCAGGAGGCTTAGGCTGTGTGAGACGGCTTTTTGTTGTTGTTATCTGACTAGAAACTGTACATTTTCCTGTACATACATCTGTGACAGCTGCGATGTTTCTATTGATTACATAGGCTGTTGTCTAGTTTTTCCGGCCGGAGTTCAAAAACATTTTTACACTCTTGACATACCAGTAACTCTAGGGTGAAAACCGAACACTTTGGTGTGGACAGATGCTAAAGTATCGCTATAAATGGATGGAAAAAAAACTCAGTAGCCTAGCGACCAATGCTAGCGACATTAATGTTACAAACCCATAGGTTAGTGCAACGGCCTCTGTAAATACCGTAATTACACTGTTAAATGGGCCAATGAAAACAAATGTTAGCGGAGTAGGAAAGTATTTACAGCACTGTTTTTTTTTTTAATGAGACGATCCTGTACGATCCTCTGAAAAGTAGATCATATGACAAATTAAGATCGTAAGAGGTATGGTATTAAAATGACTAAATCCTAAAAAAAGAAAATGTCACAAGTTTTTGGCATGTGGTTGCAGCTTAGAGGTTGTTGTTGTTGAGAGGACATTGAAAACAGTGACATGCAGACAGAGGAAGGGAGGAGAATACCGACAGAAATAGTCGCCCAATGGCAGCATTATTCCAGCAGAGTACATCCTGTGAGCCAGACTGAACAGAAGCAACAGTACAGGAGGTTTCATAGGAAAACACAAGTTGCAACAGGATAACAGTGATTGTTTTTAACTATGGAAAACATTTTTACAATGGTTATCTTTAAGGAAATTGGCCTTACTAAACCAACAGCAGCTTGGTAACCAGGCAACTTCATGCAATGCAATATTAAAACCCAGTATCCCTGACATTGTTGGATGGGAGGTAATGTTCTCTTTGTAGTGAGGTGGGAAGTAGGGGTGTAGGTGGGTGATTTAGGGGTTGCTCGGATAAGCCAACTAGTCATCTTTACCATCCAGAGTGGTGTAATTACAATGCGATTACACAATAATTACACAATGTGATTACACCACTCTGGATGGTAAAGATGACTAGTTGGCTTATCCGTGCAACCCCTAAATCACCCACCTACACCCCTACTTCCAGAGTGGTGTAATTACAATGTGATTACACAATGATTACACAATGTGATTATACCTCCAGCACCAAAGCAGCGACAGAGAAGCGATAAGTGAGGAGCCCAGCAGCTCAATGCGACACCTGTAGATTGTGTGGAAGTACCTCATGTACACAGGATCACACAGATATGACAAAAAGGACACACATTCTCTACAAAAATAGAAAGACTTTTGTGAAAGTACAAGTACTGGTTCAACTTCAAGACCAAAGTAAAAGGGCAAAAGCACAAGCTCTGAAATGTACTCAACTTACAAAAAGTATCTGTCTATTTTATGTCGTTGAGTCTTTTACGTTATTTTCATCCTGTTACATTTGTTATGAGTGATATGACGGATACACCAAGGGATCGTAGTGTCCCATCCGTTGAACTGAAAATTGGTCTTGATGTTGGGAAGGCACAAAGTGGCGCAAAATAAAAATAATTATAATATAAAATATATTACAATATTATTTTGGCCTTCCTTTTCGGTATCTTTAGTTCATTGTTAATTACTTATTTTGTGAAATTGTGAATCATGCGAATCATTGCTGCACTCGGACAGTTCCAGTTGTATATTTGTCATATTTGCTGAGGTTTTTAGGTAATACTTATGTTACTTTCTGTGTTCTCCTAGACAACGAGTAAGGCTTGTAACAACCCAGTTTTAATTTTGGCTGACAAAGGTTCTTTTACTAAGATCACATAAAGACACTAAACATTTTAATACAATTAAAACAAACAATTTAAAAATATCATAAATGCTCAAAGTAACACAGGAAACTGCCCACGCCGTAAGCTAATATTCTACGGCATGAGTGGATCAGGCAATTGTAATTAATAGTAAAATTAATGTGTTGCTCAGATTTATTCTCATGGCGTTTAAAATAATTTCAGCCTTATTCTTCAAGCTGTAGCTGACACTGTTTAACAGTCTAGTAGTGAGAAAAGAACGAATCTAAAAACAAAATTCAAATTCAGTAAGTAGGACACTATCAGATATTACAAGGTCAACGTGCTTTAATCATTCTCTCCATTGAAGGTGAGAATGTGCAATTATCATTATCCATATAAAAAGGAAAATCAACGTGTTTAGATGAACTCAAATATTCCTTCACAGCCACACTCTTCTTCTAGGAGAAGTGATTGGTCGTTAGATGGTGCTTTTACATGTTTTGATCGATGTTTTGATCAGAGCGATTTACCCTGGCAAAAATTAAACCATATTTGTAATGCTTAAAACCAAGAGTGGAGCCAGTAGTTGCTTCGCCAACCCCTTAATCCTGGTTCGTATTGTTACTGCTGAAGTATGTTGTGGATGCTTTGCTGGGTCGTGTGACCTGGCACTGCTGGTTCATGACAATGGATCCATCCATGTGAGCTCTCATTGTGTCTGTTGTCTGTGTAATGAGGGAAGTTCTCCCCAGTGATGAACCCTCATCTATTTAATTTTAGACACTCTCGGTGCCCGCTGCCCCACCCCACAGACAGTCTCCTGTGGTTAATGAAAACATAACAGACTGTTTAGCTGGTCCGGGCAAGATCCCCATCATCTCCCAGTCATACCAGCCAAATTTACTGCCGGCCCATCCCCTTCCCTCTCACCCAAACTGTCACCTCTCCCCCTCTCCCCCTCACCCTCGTCTCCCCTTTTCTTCATTTACAATGCTCCCCTGTCACCCCCGCTGCCCCTCCACATGCCTGAAGTTCAGCCAAACCTATCTGCTCCCTGCTTCCATATCCTCTGGGCTTCTATCTTCCCCATCACTCCTCAGACTCTATTCATTTCTCTTCCACTTTCTCACCCCTCCTTGAGCACTCTCTCATCCCACATAATTCAGGCCCCCACCCTGACCACAATTTGTCCTCAATTTGTGCCCCTCCAACCCCACATTTCTTGGTGTCCAGCTCCCGTTGCCTTAATGCCCTCCCCCTTTTCCCCTCACTTGTCAATTTCTGGCTGTGCTCATCTCTGTTTTCCCCTTCCTTCATCCCCCTCGCCATCACTCTTTCCCCTCTTCCTCCCTTATCCCGCTGCACCATCCATTCTTCTGCCTTTCCTGCCATTCTGTTTGCCGATTCAGGGCTCAGTCCATTTTCCCCCGACAGCTCAGTCTGGGGAGGGTGCCTAGTCCATCTGAATGCAGCCTGGGAGACATGAAGCCCTGCCAGCTTCCGATGTCATTACTGGAACATAACACGGTCAGACAGGCAGACGCGAACACACACACACACACACACACAAATACGCCATGCACATTTCTGCACACCCACAAACACACCAAAGCATGCACATAAGCCAACACATGCACACACACACACGGGGATGAAGAGAAAGGAGGACTGACAGAACACAGCTTATCCAGCTTTGTATTGGCAGGAAACATTTCCCCGTTCACAATATATATATATATATAATTTTATACATCGTACAACTAGTGTAAGTTACATATAAGGTCCCCTCCAAACATGCCAAATATTCAACATAATAACAATTATATGCACAACTTGTTTTGCTGACTGTTTTTTGTGAAATTTTATTACATGGCCTCCTCATTTTGTACAATTTCAACCTTAATCCTTCTAACTGGGGTGCCCACAGACTTTATTCTATTTATACACTTTTTCAGTACTTTTTCAATTAGTTTGTTCCAAATGACTTCACATTGTTTTCTGTTGCTCTTTTAATTAGTGCATTAGTAAAAATAGAACTGTATTGAGGTCCTGGGGTCAAAAGCACGCTATTCCAAATATGCAACTTTAATAATTGGAACTATTTACTGTTACTTCATGTTCACCATAGAAATATAATACAAATAATGTTTACTTGAAATTGCTGAAAAGTAAATGATACCTCAATCAAAGGTTGGTAAATAAGCTTTTAAGAACTAAAGTGGATTGTGCTTGGATTAAAAGCTGCATCTATTATAGTTTTGTTTTGCAGAAAATGCAAATCAGCTGTAACTTTCCTTTTATTCAGGTGACATTAATTATATAACCAAGAATGTTTTCAGCGGAAATCAGTTAACATTTTCTTTTGATGGTTGTTTCTTACACTAGTTTATTTTTGGGTAACCCAGTCATTTGTCCTTGTCTGTTATATACGTTTTTTAAATGGGGGATAAAAATGAATATTCAACGCTGAATGAGATTGTTGCTTTTATTTAAAGTTGCAAAAGACCTGGTTAATTTTGGTGGAAAGTCAGATTTAATGTACAAAAGGAGATTGTCTTTCTGGCCCAAATTAACAAGTGGACTTTGTTGTTTTTTCTGCAAATCAACCTACTCAAACTAACCATAACCGTCTAATCCTAACCGTCTGACCCAGATTGTGGAAAGCGTAAAATCCTACACTTGTCATAGATGGTGAAAAGGTGAATGATGATGTATGTGGAAAAATGCTAGTAATAGGGTTGCTGGTTTGCCTGCAACAGGTTGTACATACAGTATAATGGCTCTTTGTAATACTTGATGTTTGACTGGTGACACTATTTGTCAAATTTTAAACATTTTAATTAGTGCTATATACACGCAGCACTCTACCTCTTCCTACCCTCATCCTCTTCTTCATAGCCTTTTGTTCTCACACAGTTTCACAGGACTTTCCGGAAGAGCCTCCACAGACGCATCAAGCTTGAGTTGATGTGATTAGTTTCAAGGCTTATAGGATATAGTTGAAAGGATACACATGGAAGCCTTCTGTTGGCTTTTCCCACTGACAGTTGAATAGGCACTCTGTGGCTTTGAGTGTACCCCACGCCTTATTTGCTGTGCCAGGCTGAGCATATGACTCTAGATTGGCACCTTGCAAGGACGCACAGAGATACAGTGATGTGTGTTACTTGAGGAGAGGCCACTGACAGAGACAGAAACAGAGAGAAAGACTTATTTTCAGCAGACCTTGCATGTGAAGTACCTCAGGGTTCGATTCTAGGTCCTCAGCTCTTCTTTGTGTACGTGCTGTTAAACCCATAGATCTAAACGCCCAACATACCTAGAAACCTTCAGTAACACTACCTCTGCAGTACTGAGAGTAAATCAAGCTGCTCTGTGGTGTGCAGCTTGCATAGTGCCATTTGTTTGCTGACTATACCCTGATGTTTGTACATGGTTTTATGTTTGTGTCCTGTCTTAGGCTCCATCCACACTAGCATGCCTTTGTTTTAAAACGCATAACGTTTGCTACGTATTCCCCTAGCATCCACACTACTCTAGCATAACAGACTTTTGGAAACACTGCTGACCCAGTTTTATTTTGGGAACTCTGGGGTTGTGTTATAATGTGCACAGACATGTCATGTGATCGTTTCAGGAAATAAACCAGATATCTCTGCAGCAGTTGTTGTGCAGTTAAATTCGGCTTTTTATCATGATGCTACTGACTACATTCACAGCAGGCAAGCTAGTATTCATTATTCATTATCAGCCCCCTCTTTTCATTTTAAAACACTGTTTATATCTGCCAACTCGACTTTACAATATATGCTGGACAACATTATTAAACTTTTTATGGTTTAAGGTTTTGGAAAAGACATTATTGGTTTAATGCAGAAAAAGTCAGGAAATATGTGATAAAAAATTTCCTTCCAATGTATTTATTAATATTTACATCAAACTCAGTCAGGATGTGAATTCTGCTCTACATTGCCAAAGTCCTGGATTTTGTATATCCATATATCCGCCCCTCTGCCTCTTGAAGAAAGCCAAAAGAATCTTTGAACGATTCATGATCCTTCAGTGAGATGTTACGTTTCCCTGCAACTAAATCAAAGCACAGGCTATGTTTGTTGCAAAATGAAATGCGATGTAATGTTTAGCTCCAGAACGTGATTGGATTTGCAATGTAGTTGCATATGAACATAATTCCTGTGAAACAGATGTGGATTGTAAAACTAAAATATTGAGCTGAAATACACTTAAACTCTTGGTGGAACTGAGGGAAGCTACGTTTTCTGTGTGTAACTATGAGCAACATCCCTCATTATACACTATTTAATCTTATTAAAAATGGTTACAAGTTGGTACTGTTGCAATTCTATACTAAATATGTCCAACTAAAACATATATTAATTCACCGTGTATTGAATAAAGTACATTATTCACTGTATGGAAGGTTTTGAGCTGTTAACAAACAGTCTTAGACCAAGAGGCAAGAATGTAACGGCACAGAACTGTGGGCAAGGAAGCGCAACAGGATAAAAAGAGCTGAGGATGAGAGAGAGGGGGGAATGCAACATCAAGGGAGAGAGAGGGAGAGAGGTAGACATTTGGAGGGGTGGGAGGTGAGCAGGTCAGGGAGGTGGGTGGTGGCTGGTGGGTTTAGTGCAGTGGAGTCAAGCTGCTGTCTGGCCTAATGTACCCACAGTGTGATTGGCTAGGATTGCTGGCCTGCATACTTGATACCGGGCTCTGCTCTAATCGTCCTTTTCCTGTAGCTGGGCTCGGACAACGCTCCTTTCTCCTTTTATCTCGCCCTGCTCTGCTCCCTGCTCAGATCAGGTTGCTAAAAGAAAAACGCCGCCTGCCACCAGTTCTCCATTTCTTTACCCCCTTACTATTCACCTCTTTCTCACACAAACTACTTCTGCAATCCTCCCTTTTCTCCACGATTCTAACCGCCACCTGTTTTCTCTCTGAATATTTCTCCCTTCAAGTGAGAAGAACAACCTGTTTGTCATCTATTCAGTATAAATCTTTGTGTGCAACACTGGAGGCTGACACAAGATGGCTACCGGCAGATAACAAGACAGAAGCGGACTCACAGGCGAGGCAACTTGATACGTTTGAGAAAACTGGAAAAGAGACTGACAGGTGTTAAAAACAAACAAAACAAAACAGAGACAATTATAAGAGTGATCATATTTGGTCAATACAGCCCACAAAGTGACACTGATATCTTTGTGTAAAGCTGCCAATAACTCATTATATGGCATTATAATTATTTACAGTAAATTCAGCCACATTAATCAATGTTTGTTCCATAATTTCCTGTCAGATTTGGACCTAAAAAAAGTATATTTTATTATAACATGAATAGCTTTAAAGCTGCTCTAATTCATATTTTTAGAGGGCAATTAATTGTGTGTCTTGATGTGCATGTAAAATGCACAGAAAACAGAAAAAAAAAAAATCTTAAAACAATCTTAACAATCTCGCACAATCTGTTCTAGCTTAAAACAAGATCAGTAAGACTGTATGCCTACAGAAGTTTTCAAGTCTTGGTAAGGAGTTTTTTCCAGTTTAATAACAACCCATGAAGAATTGAAAGTTTAGGCTGAGGTGAAGTATGTTTAAGGTCAGGCATCTCCCTTGTCATTGGTTTTGTATTCTACTGCTTCCTCTGCTTTTGCTTGTCAGGCTTGTCATTATTTCCACAGACATCTCTCAGCAGTTACATCTACACATACATCATAACTAATGATTTTTATGGTTTGGTTTAGAGATTGACAGCACTTGGTTAGGGTTAGGAAGAGACACCAGGATTTGGTTTAATACAGAAAAAGTCCCCAAAGATATGATCAAGTAGTATTTAAAGGTCAAGAAAGTAAGATATAGGAGGCTCGAACTCCAGAAAAAGTTATTCATTATTGTGTTTTCATTAGTGAATACTGACCTGAAAATAAGACTTGTTTTCTTTTCCTTATAATGAGCTGTTTGTATTTACAGAAGGAGCAGGTAGCCTTTGTCTCTACAGTCGCTCGGGATGGATTTCTTCTTTTTTTTCCATTTTATGGTGGGTGGCATCCAGCATTAAGGTGCATTACTGTCAAGCTACTATGTCTGGGTGTGGTTCAGAGTTACTATCCCCTTAACTAAAACTAGTTAGTGGCCTCCGTAGGGGAGGGTGAGGGCAATTCAGCTGGTTGCAATCAGCAACTTTGTCACTAGATGGCAGCAAATATCACAAACTGAACCTTTAAACTAAAAGATGTTTCTTTCCTAACCTCAACCAGAGAACTTTTATCATGTAAAAACCTATGTCCAGCCTCTGGTGACAAAGTCCTGGATTTTGTAAATCCACCATCCACCCTAACCACCTCCTGCCAGCTGAGGAAAGGCAAAAAAAAGCTGATCCTTCAAAGAAATTTTAAGCTTAGATTGTGCGTATCCACGCTTTGCAGAACCATACAATGGCAACATTTTATTCTGGTGCCTGGGTTGAAAAGGGAAATGTAAACATATGTATCTGAACAAACAATCGGCGCTGTTGCGTTTCTGTTAAAGACTGTCTTCTGCATTTGGTATTCTGTCCTCTCCTCTCCTATCTAGTGTCCTACATTGTCCTGTCCTGTTCTGCCTCCTCCTGTGTTAAAGCAGAGGAGACAGAGCATTGCAGGGGCCAGGTGTTGCTGTGTGTGGATTCTCAGTGTCACTGTGCACAGTGGGAGGACAAAGACAGTATTGAGGAGGGAGGCATGGAGCAGGGAGCAGCACAGGATACTCTTACAGACCGGCTAGTGTTTGTGCCAAGTCCACCCTTCATACACACAACAGACACTGTGTTCAGTTTCTCCCCACTCCCAGCTTTGTCTTGTCTGGCTCTCTTTCTCTCCCTCCCGTTCCCTTTACCTCCTCTCCTTCTTTTTTTTTTTTTTTTTTTTTTTTTTTGTTTAGAGCAGGTTGGCTTGCATTGGAGTCTCCGTCTAGGGTGTAGATGAGAGGCCCTGATAGCAGAGGGTCTAAGAACAGACTTGAGCATTAGAGACCATTCTCTAAACCTCGAGGACACAAAGAGGTAGAGACTGGAATGAACTTGAGAGAAACACGACACAGTCAAGTTGCACTTCAAACTGCCAGACAAAGGGCAAAGGGGAAAGTGAAAAGAATAAGGGCAGGACTGAATTTAAAGTATTTTATTTTTAGAATGCTGATTTGCACTTTGGAAAAGACCGAGGTCTCACTTTGGTTGCTTTTTCAGAAAACACATTTCTGTTTAGACATCCATGAAAAGATCAGATCTTGTTACATACAGCAATGTAGGCGAAAGTATCAGATTTGTACTGATAGCATGAGGGAGGCATAAGACACCTGAATACTCAACATGTGTTAGAAAGAAAATGATAACACACTTTTAAAAGGACGTTTGAACAAAAGCCCTGCAAGCATGAGGAAGCCTTTTGCTGTCATGGTTACAAATTCCTTGGAGACCCTGGCACTTTGCCATGACAAACTTAATTGGCTGCATTAGTCTGATAATCAGGCTGAACGGCCTTTTTGGTACAACTCCATCATTCAGACTGGCGCTGCTTTGTCTACTTTGCTGTGTCTCCCCTGTCTCCATCACAAGTCACTGACGGCTGACATGTCCAGCATTTCTGACTTTTTTTTTCTCGTCAAAAAGAATGCTAAAGACCCTCTCTTCATTCAAGTTATAAGACATAATAACATGCTCTGCATTCAGTAATAGTGAATTGAACATTGCTTTTCCACAAAAAAGGCCAATACCCTTGTTAAAAAAAAATTAAATATCCTTCCCCACCCTCACTGAAAAAACCTAGCATGCTAGATCACAGTCAGCCACAGAATTTTTCACATAACCTGTCGAAAGGTTTATTGAGACTTTTGATCAACAGAGATACTTCCTGCCCTCAGAAAATGAATGTGAGAAAACCCTCAAGGTGTCAGACTTTGCACATATATAATTCTGCACAGTGAAAGTCAAAGATTACAGTGAGTGAAAATTGATAAACACCCTAACCCATTTAAGGGTTACGGTTGGAGTTATATTCCAGCCATGTTTGAACCGATGCAGTTTCGGGTGTGTTTTATCCACTGTGCTACACACAGAAACCAGAAGATGTTCCGCTAAGTCTAATCTATGCGTTTTGGCCTCATACATCTTCTGTTATAAGTCTGACCCCAACCCTGATGTCCATGAAATGTTAGGTTTTCACTTCAAAGGTTGGGTGTTAAAATGTTAAAGTAGATTTTCTACATTTTGAAAATCTAGGTCACAAATGCAGTTCCAAAGATCCAAATAACAATTTTGAAATCATAAAAGAAACTAAATTATTTCAGTACGTGGCTATTTATTATGACTATTATATTTTTAGACATCGAGGTACCAAATGACTCTTATTTGATAAGATGGGGGTTTCTCCTGTGTGCAGCTTTGTTTGAGGTGCTCTGAGTCATGTGGTTCTGGTCTGATACGTCCAGATAACGTCACAGACTCCAGTCCCACCTCCAAAAACCCTGATTGGCTCTCTCCTCCCTCCGACCTTGGACCAGCAGCTGACGAGGGTGACACCAGACCTCTGAAACACTACAATGAATTTAAAAAGTGGGCGGGTGAGAATGAGGCCACAGTTACATTTCAAATATGGGATTTGTGCGGTGAAATGAAACCCCCTCGGCAGGCACCAGCCACTTGAGCACTGCTTCACGATGAGCCACTCAACCTGCTGAACAAGTCTGATCAAAATGATGACAGTCAAACGGTGTGCATTACACAGTGCAGGAAACCCTTGCCGTTTTTGCAGAATGCATACAAACAAGTAAATAACAGGCTATGAAGCAGATATGTGCAGGCTCTCATACCCCAACCCTAACCCTGCTGATATGAGGTGTCTCTCCCGGTCTGTCCCTGAGTGGTGTGATCTGACTTTTGGATGAAAACAGAGAAAGATGACACAGATGTGATAATGAGAGCCTCACCCTTTGGCTCCTGCAGAAGGAAAAAAAAACAAACTGTCCTTGCCTTCGCAAAGTGCGGCGTCATCAGAAACCAGACAGCAGTGCACATGCTTGCTCTATGTCTGTAAATAAAGCATTTAATGAACTGAGATCTACCAGACTGTCTGCAGCACCTGCAGGCTTCATACACAGGATATGGCACCTCCTCCCCCCTTTATTCTTTCACTTGCTTTAGTTTTATTCTCTGACTTAAGGCAGGGGAACCAAAACAAAAACAGAAAAACAGGAACACAGTGATGGGGTTCAGTGGCTGAAATCTTGTAAGATTAGCTTTTAATGTTTGATGATGGCAAAACTACAGAAAAAAAAAGAAAAATGCTGCAGATTGACATGGGATCAGGGATGCAGTGCAAACACAAAGGACATTCTGCCGTTGCCATTTTTGTTTATTTTGTCATTTATAATGTGTTTTTTATTGCTCTGGATAACATATCAAGTTATAACACCCATTACATACATTAATAATAATAATATTTTTTAAAAACGTTTCTCTTGCTACTCTGTTACTTTTAATGTTGCAGTATGTGGCACTTTTTTTATTTTCATTATCCAATTTTTAATTTTAACTTCTTTGTAAGTTAGTAAGTGTTTATCATCTACTTAAAAGAATATTTTTGTTATAAATACTTTTACTCAAGTACTGGACCTAAGTACACATTTTACTTGTACTTTACATGAGTATTTCCATTTTACTTGTTACCTTTCACATTACAGTTTTTCATCTGTGAAAACCATGTATTTCCATATGTGTTGATTTTAAATGTTTGTGCTAAGGATGAAGTGTTCCTTTATGGGTTGAGAAAAAAGCTAAATGAACTCTTTAAAACCCTCTTGGATTATTTGGAATATGTATTGACACAAAGCTGAAGAAGCTCAATGTGTTTATTTATTTTATTTAACTGTTATTTGGCAGGGACATAAAAGCATTGTTACATTTAAGAAGAATGCAACTGATGCCACGCATATACAGTAGGACTTCTAGTCAAGGCTAATTTGCAGACCTTGTCCCTGGTTACGCTTTTAAGAAACAATACTAATACAAGACAAAAAGTACGACAAACACATGGCTGCTACAAATATCAGCTGAATAACAAAAACTAAATGACAGTGTTCACAGATTTGTCTTTGTTTAAGCCACAGTTTTGTTGTAGTATTGAAATCTTTAAAAATCCCGTGGATTTGGAATTTCTCACAGGGCAGAGACACTACAAACGTGATGAGATTATAGAATATGATGTATTGCTGAGGATTAAACTACACAACAGTATATAAAGTAGTTCAAATGAACTCAACCTTAAACGTCTACAGCAGTAAAGTGAATCAAAAACAGGGGCCGTTTCCTTCAGTTAAGGACATGAATACTTCTTCCACCCTTGTTCATTCTAATGGACGTTTTCCAGCAGGCAGCGGTGGTATAACTAAAAAGCTTAACAGGAGAGGACGTTTTTACAGTAAAAGAGAATAAAAAAGCCAAATTCTGGGAACACTGCAACATGCACATGTAACCAATTGTGATCACATTCATTTTCCACTTATCCTATAATGCTGCACTTAGTAGACCTACACCCTGCAGGTAAATATGGTTACTATTTGTAACAGTTTTTAATATTAAATTCTTGCCAACTTTGACCTGGTTTGTGTTGCTTCCCAAACAGATTAATGACATTAAACACTTATGATAATGCTGAAATTAGAACATGGACAAACCTTAACAAAATAGCTAAAAATACTGAAAATATTATTATTATTATTATTATTATTATTATTTTAAAGAGCAACAACAGGTATATAATGGAAATTGGACATCACTCAGCATTTCCTTATATTTACATATTGACCTGGAGGAAAAAAAAAAATAGCAAATGACAAACATAACATGCAATGATTTGATTTCAGCAAAACCTTTAACCTTAAATATGCTTGAACGTTGCACTAATACAATCCTGTTTATACAGCAGATCGGAGCACATAGTCACACACACAAGTAGCTTTATGAAGTGATAAAATCCAGATCTGCGTAAAGCCTTTGTGGCAGGGACGAGCACAGGTTGGCAGGCCATCAGGACGTCCTGGGTGGTGCCTTCATGTGGGAGGCAGCCTCCGTGAGGGGATCACCTGAAGGAAAGCTGTGCGGCGGTATCGCAAGCCTGTCTTTTGTCCTGTTTGAGGATTCCATTTGTTATTTCTACAAAAAATGCACAAAGGAAATAAGTGAGTGTCCCCTCATATCATGCACACGCGCACACACACATACACGCACACGCATACCCAATAGTGTGAGTTACAGTATCTGGAAAATGGATGGTTCCGCTAGGGCTGAATAGATTTTGCTTGCAGCAAATATCGCAGACAATGAGTTTTGGTGAATAAAGCCGGATTTGGGTGGAAGTGTGTGAGGCGAGACAGACGGGTGTGGAATGAGCGTATGTATGTGTGTGTGTGTGCATGCACATACTTGGATGTGTGGGGCATATGTGTATGCCCTTTTGCATGTGTGTCTGCAGTCCATGCTCGTGTACTGTGTATGTGTGTGTGTGTGTGTGTGTGTGTGCATTAGGGGGTGTCCGTGTGTGTGTGTGTCTAAGATAATTAACCGTCCACAGAAGCGTGTCATTCCTCTATTGTGTGTCAGAGCAGACCGCAGGGGTTCTGAGGAGGAGCGGAAATGCTGATTTAGTCTCACATTAGTCCGTGGGCTCCTCTTTTTCCTCGCTTTTCCTTTAGATTAGACCAACATCCTCCTTCAAAGTTGGGTTGCTTGATTTAGAAATACCTCCTAAATGTTACCTTTTATCACCTGACTAGCCAGCAGCGAACACACACAATCACCCCCTGCCTGCTTTCGCCTACTCACCACCCATTAACTCTACCACCAGCAGACCACTGGCTGGCCAGCTTGATGCGCGGTGGCCTTTTCCAGAGGAATTCTTAGGGTTGGTTTTTTTCTTGTAGATCTTCCACGCCGCTTTGCGCCCTCAGATTTCACGCTGCAACATTAACACGAGCTGACACACTGGATTAAAGGCAGACAGCTGGAATGCCCGGGCCCTTTGTGTAGCGTGGACCTCAGCCAAGAGCCTTCGCTCTGAGGCCAAGAGAGACCTGGGAAAGAGAGCTCTCCTTGGAAATAAACACAAGACTGGCCAAGAGGTTGGAATGTACCTGACGGAGTAAATCCTTCTCTGGCCTGGTCTGGTGTGGTCAGGGTTGTTCAAGTCTGGTCCAGTATACCTGGAAGGTATGCCGGAGTTATGCTGAAGGGCAAGAAGAAGACGAGTCAAGACTCTCGAGGAAAAAAGGAGAGCTTCTAAGACAAGCTCACCTGTTAAGGCCCAGGAAGCTTACAACAGCAGAACCAAACTGTAGCTGATCAGCTGTTTGTTGTCATTTACATTCATTTACAAAAGAAATACAAACATTTATCCAGTCAAAAAATGTTTCCTATAAAAGTTAGCTAAGAAGCAAACCAACACTGATGCTCTCTGTGAAATTCATATGTGTCAACTTGATAGCATGTGATAGCTTGTTATGCTAAGTGGCAAACTACTGTAGCTGGAAACTACTCGCACTCGCTAGCCAGAAACAACCGTACCAGTTAGCAAGTGTGGAGCAGGGCGCTAGCCAGACAATATTACAACACTATTTATTCCAGAAAAAACACATTTCTTCTTTCTAATGTAAACAGGGACTTACACAAAAGTGGATGGTTGAACACAGATGACACCACTTTAATTTCTATTTCTCTGTTCCCTAAAACGTAAAAGGGAATTGAGGATGCCCTTACATTTCACACATGTAAAAGTTGGGATAGGCTTGGTCTCTTTCAATTTATTTGCATCCTCTTGTGTGTTGATGGTCCATCCTTAAATTAATGTATTTCTCCATTAAGGTAATAGAAGGCTTTGGTGTCTGACAGGTGTGTCTTGGACTTTTTGATCTTTGGTTTACTGACAAACAGCTTGACTGCAGTTGCAGTTAGTAAATTACACCAACACGACCGCTAATCAGCTCATGCAAATGTTTGATCACCACTTTATGTCAGGAAGCTAGCATTTAGCATTAGTTTACCCATGACCCCTCAAGGTCCAGCAGCCCCGAGACAGGACTGTTGCCAAGCAACATATTAGCTTCACGTTAGCGTCTTTTCTGCTCTTCCGTAATTTGCTGAGGTCGGCTGATGTCAAATTAACACGCCTGGAGGTTTACTTCCTCCCCTCGTCCTCCTCTGACGACCATTCGTAATTGAACTTAAATGTTATTTGTGGAAACATGTCCATCTTTGAATGTTCAGCGTTTGTAATAATCCATTAATGTAGGTCTAACTAACTGTTAATAGAGAACAGCTGTGAAGTGGAGTCATACATGTATCGTTAAAAAGCCAAGTGTTGTTGTACTGTACATCATCACTCATGGATACCTCTCGTCCAGTTAAGTTACTTGGTTGGAACTGTTGTATAAAATCACATAGAGGTCAATATTTTAACAGTTTCTAAGTTATGTGTATGGTTTATGGGCTCGTTTTGATTATGTTCATGTTTTTATCACACTATCTACAAATTGAAAGCAACTTGTACCTGTACTTGTGGTGCGCAGCACATTGTGCTTCCATCACACTCTTACAAAGCCACGTGGACTGAAATGCACACCTTCAGGTTCCCCATTGCCTTAACAGACTTTGATAAAACTCTAATTTAAAATGTGAGAAAATATAATGAGAGGGGAATGAGGAGACATTGTGAGGGAACAATGCATGTTCAGTGATTGGTTTAATGAAGTTACTAGACAGTGAGTAACAGTCAGCAGCTCAAAACGCCGAAATCAGGCCCAGCTAGTTGAGAAATAATGTCAAACCGTAGATCAGATCAGACTTAAAGCCTTTAAAAAACAACATTCATCTCCTATATTCAGTGATGAAATTTTAAAAATATGAATTTTAAATAGAGTTTGCTGTGTTTGTCAAAGTAACAGCACTTCCGGTTCCGTTAATTGGGAAATTCAGCACATGCAGGTGCAGGTCAAGCACTAAATGATTCGACGGCAGAAATCTTTCAAATTCATCTTTTTAATGAACAGATTCTAATGGTTCAGTTCACTGACTAGAAGTGCTTTGCCCATCACTAACCAAGACACATTTCACAACTACTACTACTATAAAGGACACATTTTATTTCTTATAAATTCAAGTTATTATTTTCATGGGGATGTGTGTCCTTTCAAAAGTTGCATAGTTATCATTTTAACAGATGGAAGCTGAATAATGTATCATGAATCATTTATTGGTATCAGCTTTCAACTCCAAAAATACCACACCCTCTTCGCTTTAATACATAAGCACAGTTTCTCCAGCCTGCAAATGAGATTCATCCAAATTGGTGTTTAAAGTGAGAAATAGAGACAGAGAGAGAGAGAGAGAGAGAGAGAGAGAGAGAGAGAGAGGAAGAGCACCACCAGCTTGTTGAGTGTCACCATGGTAACGGAGCGGTCTAGTCACACCTCATTACGGCGAGCTGAGTGTTTGTATTGGCCGGCTAGTTCCGGAATGTATTCTCCCCATGCTAATAGCCTTCAAATGCCATCGGCTCATTGCACTCAGCAATGTCACCCAACACACACACACGCACATGCACGCACACACACACACGCACGCACGCACGCACGCACGCACGCACACACACACACACACACACACACACACACACACACACACACACA